>JAUCMS010000012.1:5316717-5337789 GCA_032357445.1 Enteromius radiatus | reverse complement strand
TCATTTTTTACCTCTGATAGACAACCATGTCCAAACCGTCTCGGGCTCGTGCTCAGCATGAGGCGCGTTCCCTGTGTCCGCGCTTTGGCATAGGATACGTATACACACAACAGATCACTTCCGGCATTTGCATATCCAACGCCAAAGCGCGTACACAGGGAACGAACTATCCGTGGACTGTCATGGACTAAAAGTTAATGCTCTATCATGTTGGAAATATGCCCCACACCAAACCCAACCCTACCCGATAGTGTTAACAAATGCAATATAAAATATAAAAACACATTTGTTGATGCAACCATTCAGTTTAGTTTTACACCGATTTGAACTGTTTTGTCAAACCGTTGTTACATGGGACTCAAACCGAAGCTCCTTGCTTCTCAAATACATCACTGTACTCCGTGAGCTACCGAGCAAACCTACTGTCTATGAAAACCCAGTCATAACAAGATATTCTTTAAGTATTTGTGCGAAAATTACGCTTTATTAATCAAAACTCTGTAAATTTGTGTGAAAATGAATGAGTTTTACTGCCTCTAGTGTTTATTTCTTTTGGAAACTGCAGTGATATGTACTTATTGGTACGTATTTGGTGTCTCGCTAAAAAGTGCACCAGGATACGTTTAAGCCATGGGGTAATCAGGTAATATGTTTTTTGCTGTTTATCAACTTCTGCAGTCCTATTTATGCATTTGACTTTTTTCAAGACAAGTAAAAGCTTTAAAACAAAACATATCACTGATGTATTTTATAGCATAGAATAAAATGTGCGGATAAAATATCTTTGTATCAACCACAGACATTAATTTAGGTATTGACTTTGGGTGCTAAGATGCTAACTAGTTTCCTGGTTTTAGCTTACAAAAATACATCAGACGCACAAATTCTGATGCATTTAAGAGAAAATATTACTTACCCTCATGTTATTTTATGTCATATTTACATTACATTTCACTTTATTCAACAATTTGCCTCCTCTGTGTCTCTCCGCATCACCGTAACACCATTTTTGGAGAGTACCTTTATAATCTAGTGTAAGTTTATTTTATTATGCACACTTAAATAAAGTTGAAGTATATTTTTAAGTATACTTTATGTAGTAAGTATACAAATATCAGTGTACTAGTAGTAAATTTGTACATGTACCATTTCAATAATACTCCTTGGGACTAAACTGGCCCACTTTTATGTAAAAGTATACTGCTAAAAGTAGCTTAAGGAAATAACATTTTGAAAAAAAAAAGCTGACGAAAAAAAAAAGACTATGAATTGGAATCAGAATGTAAATCAAAACATATACACTGCCCTCCACATGTTTGCAAAGACCCCTGGCAAAGTGAGGGTTTGAATGACATCAGCATAAATCCTTACTTTTTGGGGTAAATACTGTAGATTAAAGTAACTTGACATTATCATTGACGACCAGCAATAATAATTTTGACTTCATAAAATACAGACTGAATCACTGATAGCAGATGTCTTTCATACTTCTATGGGCCCTGACTGAGTTCATTATTTGGCAGTCAGTGGGACAATCACAAGCCTCCCGGTTTTCATCTAAAATTTACAGGTTTGAAACGTGATAAATAACAAAATGTAATTTTGGGGTGGAGTAACCCTTTAAGTTGATATAGTCACTTGTCATTGATTGAGCTGCTCAAAAACACTTTAAATTCTGTATTGTGGAGAAAAAAAAGTATATTGGTCTGGAACAACATATCATTTTTAGGTGAACAGTTTCTTCAAGAAACTCTCACATTGACAAGACAGAGACACTGCTGTATATTTTACCTTAACTCTCCATAAGTCGTTCCTCTCTCCATTCTGACACACACACACACACACACCACCCACTCTGAGTGTTTTTGATGGCCTGTGCGATAAAATAGAGAAATGAGGTCTATGGTATTCATGGACACAGCTGGCCCAGATCTGCCAGTAGTTCTCAGCAGAGCCGCCCTGAACTGAACAGCTCTCTCAGCCTCAGAGCTGACCTGACATAGGCGAGCCAAATTACTAACTACCCATTGGCCAAAAACGGGTTAGAACTGCTGCCAGTATGCAACATCAAATCAACAAAGCTTTCATAAAATTTATATTCGAACTGCATTATGCAGTATATCGCAACCATATTTCAGTTAGGGCTGCCAATTGACCTGTATTCATGCTAATAGAATTGCTACATCAAGGGCGCTAACGGCTAGATAACTTTCCTGTGGAGTTTTGGCCCATCTTAATGTTTTTTTAATGCTGATATATAAACACAATCAGTCCACTTCCGGCATTTCATTTGGACATATTTTTTACTGGATCTGTTGCTCCGTTAATTAAAACGTCTGAAATACAAAACACTTGAAGTTGAACTGCGAGTCTATTCATCTTCAAATATGTGTTATAATGTGCCTAAGTTGAGGCTGAATTGAGGTGTGTGTAATAGTGTGTGACACTTTAGTTTGGCATTAAAATTCATTTATTTTTTACAGCAGATCCAATGAAGTAATATGTCAATGAGACAAAAGTAAACTGATTGCATCTGAAATGCCTTTTAGCACTTACTTTAGTCAAGTAGCAACTATTGTCTTAGTTTTTTTTATTATAATGTCATGTCATAGGTTACTTCAGATATTTTTCCAAAAAGAAAGACAATATGTTGGCAACCCTATTTTCAGTGTTAGTGATTTAGTGAGTCTGGAAGTGAATTAACACTGTTTATCACTCATATTTCTCATGTGCTCACTATGAAAATCCTCACATCCAATTCGTACATATTCGGATGAGGTGGCAAATAATTGCTAATTCATACAAATTCGTACAACCTCACTCGTACGATTTTGTGCGATTTGTCTAAACCCCAGTGATGGGTAGGTTTAGGGGCGGGGTTAGGTGTAGGACATTCGTACAAATTCATACGACTTGGCAACTCTAAAAATCTCTATGATTTAGCAAAAATCTTGTGAGGTTAGCCTGGCTATAAAGCTCATAAAGCTCATAGGAGTTTAGTCTTGCCAAGCTGCCTTACTATCTGCCTTCTGGGAGGCGGGCTTAACCGGCCTCCATCAAATGCCTCTGTATACTACTGGACGAATCTACAACCAATCAGAGCACTCATTCCGATGACGTATGCGTAGCGACGGAACCTGAAGCCACTGTAAACAATTGTAACTAGCTTCATTAAAGCAGTAGGAAAATGTCTTTACTTACTTTAATTACGTCTGCTCCGTTTTCAAAGAAAAAATGTCATGAAAATTTCTCAAAACAGCAGCAACAGCAGAGTCGAATGATTGTTGCTGCTCGATACACGCCAGCTTTGAAAGCCGTTATGGTTTCCGGTCGCAGAACTACTGCGTCATCACGTTACACCCGCCTCTGTCGTGCTGGGGGTGGGGGGGAGCTCGTTTCTCATTGGTTCCCCTTTTTTTTTTGGAACAGAAATGCTCTAAAACGGCAGCTTGGCCAGACTGACTTGCTCGCGAAATTGAATGTAGCGTCAGAGGAAGTATGGGCGGTCCCAGGCTAGAGTGAGGTTGTAAAAAAACAAAAATGTGGAACTTGTGTTTTTATTGTTTTATCCAGAAATGTGTTTTGAGCTGTAAAGATGCCTTAATTGCTCTTTTAGCAGAATATCTTTAATGCATTTGCAGACAGAATACTTGTCGGTGGATTTTTCCTTCTGATATTGTTCTTAAAGATGGTGTCCATGGAGCTAAACTTGAAATAGCTTTCATTTAATATAATTAATATTAGGCTGGGTGGTTTGTGGCCCTTAATAAGCCGAGAACTTGAGCTGATTAAATCCTCAAACCACCATCTTACCTCTTCTTGGCTACATGAGAGTTTTATCACACTTTAATGAAGTGTCAATGCATATTTAACACATTATAATAAACCCGAGGAACATAAGTAATGAAGCGAGGAACGGCTTTGAAGACCAGATTTCACTGAAGCCCTCTGAACTGATATCATATTCTTCCTTTTGGATACAAGGAAAAAGCAGTAAAGGAGTGTTCCCTCAGACTTGTCATTATTAATAGCAGTATAATACCATGTTCTGCACTAACACAGTCTAAGAAAAACTTTCAACTGTAGAAAATGCTCTGTGCTCTTAATACATCAGACCTGGTGTGAGGGCGGACTGACACTGAGGATCTGGGTGAGCACCTGCTGTTCTTAGCTCTTAATGTTGGAAAGAGAGGCGACCAAAAACATAGAAGCAGATCAAGATACTTTTACACCAAGTATGTGTATTAGTTTACACCAAGTATGAAAAGTAGTGTCCACATCAACAGACTATAGTGTTCTGTTTGTTAAATGTGCACTGCAGACCTGCTTTAAATACTCAATTCAAGTGGCTATCTACTGTCCTATTCAAGAGCTGACAAAATGGTTAAAAATAGGATTTCAATGGACTTTTAAAAAATGTGACATACAATGTTAATAACTGTGGAAACATGTAATTACAGTCCATGAAAAGGGTCCTCCTCTGTGAGAAAAACTTTATTATGATCCATGAACGCCCAGCTATCCAGTGCGATATGATTGGCCGAATACCTCAAGCGTGTGACGGAAATGTTACCATAATGTGATGCCCTCAAAATCTTTAAACCCCTCATAATCGAGGCATTTGTTACATCTAGTGGGGACATACAGTAATTACTGATTATAATGACTTGTATTGTCTTTTTATACGTCACCTTGCATCACACCTCGTGAACATTACCATGTCTGCATTCGTGATCGGAGAAAAGACAAACAACAAGCACTACTCTACACTGCTCAAAATTCGCATTTGAATAGTCAGCGGCAAATATGAAAACACAAGTACTTACAGGAGTCAGAAGAACCTTGCAGAGTCGGAATTGCCCTACTTCTGTGTCTCTGTGCACTTGATCACTGATTTATAGTTGTGTTCTGTTTTGGAAGCACAAAGTAGTTTCACTTGCACAACAAAACGCAGAACATGGGGCTGGCGGCAACACCACAGCAAGAGTAATAACTCCACCATCTTTCTTTGCATTGCACATTTGGACGGTGTTTGAAAATAAACCCACTCTGTGATGCAGAGAAGTTGGGGCATGTTTAAACAAGACATTTTAGGGGGGCGTGGACAATCATAACTTTTATAAAGAATATCTCTTTGGTTTTGAGAGTTTCGTTTTTGCAGCTGCATGGATCTTATCTATGCACTAACAGCTTGCAACACCCCAGAGAGAACGGAAAACTCGGATCGCATCATATGACCTCTTTGAGATTATGGAAGTCCATATCACAGATACAACAATAACAACAGTGAGGAGCTTTATTTAAAATCACTTTCAGGGCCCAGTTGCATAAACTTAGCCTCCATGCTAAGACAGTGTCTTAAGAGCTAGTCTGACCAAATAGCAGTTAGCCAAGAGTAAGTTGTTTTATTTTTTGGATTGAATTTAGCCTAATCTACATTTTTATGTAAGTGAATTAAAAAAAGCTATGACCCGTCTTAAAGACGAATTTAGCTAACTTTTAAGACTAGTCTTAACCTTTTATGCAACCGGCTGCAGAACTTTTTTTTTTTTCAGTTTAAAGAACAATAGAACACTGACAGTTAATCAGAATCCACCAGATTTTAAAATGACAGATACATTAACATACTGTAACTACACCAAGTTCTTTTAACAATCAGACAGTCCTGGTTTTTGTAAATCGCCATTCAAAGCCACGTGCCCTGAACTCATGACTGAACACAAACCAGACGACCAGGGCCAACATTACTACAATACATTATGTGTAAGTACAACGGCTACTACTAACTTAACCAGGTAATTACTCTGTATTATGGACACTTTAAACTGAAGTGTTACCGTACTGAAAAAAAAACAAAAACAAAAAACAACTTCCTTATGACTTTATAGCTTGCAGTGGTCCAAACAGCTCTGTACATTTACAATGGAGAGGTTCATATGGTTTTATTTTGAACTTGGACTCAAGTATAGAGAAATTATGGCCAGTGCTTAGTTCAAGGCACCGTTTTGGGACGTTCTGAAACTCTTAAAGTGGCTTAATGTGGTAAAACTGACAACACCCATTTAAGTGAACACTTACACAGCCGTGAGCAGTGAAGAATCACACATCTGGAACAGTGGGCAGCCATTTTTCTGCTGTGGTGCTCGGAGAGCAGGTGGAGACCCGGTGCCATGCTCAAAGGTCTTAGTCGTGGTATTGAAGCTGGAAGACAGTGCTGGTCATTTACTCCCCCACATACAGTACCAAGATTTGAACCCTAAACATTTAGGCTCCAAGTCAGACTCTCTAACCATTAGGACATGACTTCCCCTTTAAGCAATGCTAAAGGAATAGTTCACCCAAAAATGAAAATGACCCCATATTTTACTCAACCTGAAGCCATCCTAGGTGCACATGACTTTAGGGGGTTATCACATGTCCTCTGAAGCAGATTGATGGGTTTTTGTAACAGGAATATTTCTAGACTTCTTGGCTTCTCGACTCAGCCCGTCAGTTATTTACATTATAATTTTAAAACTATAAATATTTTTGTTACAAAAACCCATCTGTTTCAGAGGATGTGTTAACCCCCCGAAGACATATAGGTTAGTTTTACAACACAGTACTTGCAGATATATGTGTTTTGCAGAACTTCAAAATATTGAGCACTATGCACCAGCATTACCAAGCTTGGAAGAGCCAGGAAAAATTAAAAAAACAAAACTCTGACTTTGTTCGCCTGAAAGAAGAAAGTCACACACACCTAGGATGGCTTCATGGTGAGTAAAATATAGTGTAATTTTCATTTTTGGGTGAACTATTCATTTAAGCATTTTCTATGTAGGCCTAAGGAGAAAAGTCCTAATTTAAGCTTTGGGCATTGCATTAATATTCTGAGTTAATGTTCTTGCCTGTACACAGTATGTACTTTTAATAATATACTAGAATAGCTTTTATTGTATCACTTTCGACTTCTGTGTGAAGTCTATATAATGGTTTTATGTGGTGGAGAAAATGCTTGCCTGTGAAACCATACGAATGCTCATTGCATTCATATTCTGGGCTCACATACCTATACACATGGTACATGTTTACAGGTATGGTACACGCCCCTGAAAACATATTTGTGTATATTATATTGCATTTCTGTCAATATATCCTCCTAAATATTACACACTGCACATAAGTTATCACTTAACTAGTAAATGTCCCTGGTTTCAGAAACCTGGTCACCTTAGTTTAGACAGAATATATGTTTTTGCTCGATCTATTCCTTTAAGTAAAGATTATAGTTATGTAAATCTTGTGCGCATATAGACTTGCTGTATTATATTATGAGTTCTTATTTAATTGTCGAAAGCAAGTCAACCAAAAGTTTACTGTAAATTATAATAATAAGTGGATTAATCTAGTACTTCAAGTGAGAATGTCCTCCAAAGCAATTTCATTGTCACTAAGGGGTTTTTATGAGCATATCCATATCCTTTTCCTGTCAAAACACCTGTCAGAATACTGTTGGCGGATGAGCGCATCTGTTGGCTCGAATTTAATATTCCATATTCAAACATTAACGTCTTCCCTTCTCGTTCAAGTGAGAGGAAATTTATTCCGGGTTATACTCATATCTTCTGGCTGTATTGATTGCAAACATCCATTCTTGTAATTTTCCAGAGTTTGCTTTGTCAGGAAAAACGGTAAGGCATATCGGCAGCTCACACAATCAATCTGGAAACATCTTTAAAACCCTTATGAGAAAACTAGTTTTGTACAATATCCTATTAAGATTACACTGCCGTTCAAAAGTTTGGGGTTGGTAAGATTTCAATGTTCTTGAGAGAAGGTCACCAAGGCAGAACTGATTTGAACAAAACTCCAGTAAAAACTATATGGTGAAATATTATTACTATTCAAAATAATGGTTTTCGATTTTTATTTTATAATGTAGCTATTTCTGTCATTCTGTGAGTCGTTAAACCAGTCTTGAGTGTTGTTTCATTTTTCTGCTCAAACCATATTATTGTATACATATTCTTTGACATCTTTTGATATTAATCTCTTTATAAAAATGAAAACTCAAACCTTTATAAAGACATTATGTGCAGTATACATTTTAATCCTTATCTGCTAATACTGATTAGAGGCGTTTTTCACTGCATTGTATGGAAAAGTGCAGCATGAACATTGTGCTAAACCTCTACTTTTGTGTTCCACAGAAAAAAAATAAATATCTCATAGACATTTGGAAAGATGAATGGGTGAGTTATTTCTACATCTATACCTGTAAATATGCAAAGAGACTAATAATAAGATAAAAACTTTGTCATCATTATGTGTGTTTCTCTGGTAACTTTAATTTTGCAATCACCAAATATAAAAAAAATTGCATTCTGCATGAGCAGCTCTTTAAGGATGTAGTGCTCTAATTAAGAGCGTGTTACGTTCTTATGACCAAACAGCGATACGGAAAGTGACCATGTAACGCAGAGCAGAGATAAAAATGGAGCCGCGTCTAATGAAAAACTTTAGATCTGCATTTAGTCAGCAACTATTGAAATTACCAGGATTAAGAGTTCGTCCACCAGGACCGGGCCAGAGCTTGTTGCTAGGTTACTAGATCCTTCAGAGAAATCGATGAGTCTTGGCCCTTCTTCACTGCACTAACCTGATGGGACCGAGTTGACCGATTTTCACACCAATGATTTCTGGCCCCTGTAAATGAGAACATGACTTCTATTTCTTTGCTGATGGAGAGCTGCCATCGCTTTCGGAGGGAGAGGGAGGGAGGCCGAGGGGCTCGGCCATGCCGTGAGAGCCGGGGAGACACTAACCAAGAGATCAGACCATGGAGACACTCGAGGATTATCTACAGTATGCTGAAGAAATCCTGAAATCCCCCTCAATCCGCTTTGAAACAGCGGAAGCCCAGAATCAAACCAAAACACAGGCGCTAACTAGCTACACGGTGTGGGTGCAAATGTAAACGCTGCATTAGGAACGATAACGAGGTGTTGTGCGTAAAAAGTTTAGTCAGAGATGCTAGTGTGAGGACATTAATAACCATTTGGGAGACTCAAACCAAAAATCAGTCGTGGAGCATGCTTGAAGGAACCACAAAAGAGTCGCTTTACAGTGCAAAAGATGTTTTATTCAAAAGTATCAGGGTGTACTTTTATTAGGCATCATTTTTCATACAGATTTTTGGCAGCCACGTTGGAAGCATTCATACGAGAACCCATTGTGTGAACAATCTTTTGTAAGTATTGAAGTGATGCATACGCAAGAAGCACTCACAGTAATATATTTTATTAATGAAAAACATTTGCATCTCATTTCACCAGATCATGGCTTATTAGCTGTATGGCTCTCCCGGAATGAAAATGCATATTCATTATTACCTCCTCATTAATATTGATAAAGGCACACAGTACATTTCACTTTCATGTTCAGCAATGATAGTAAGTGCACAATAGAAGGAAAATGACTTTGATATGGCAGTACACTTTGAATATTACATCTCCAACATATCGACGTCTGCAGCAGAAATATATTTACATTACAGTATCAGTGCTGCGATTTGGACACAGTGTCAGATATTGTATCCCAAACACAGCCACACAGGAAATCTGAAATATTAAATCGCGAAATATTTATTTGGTTTTCTGTGCTTTGGCGAAAGAAACTAAAACAACCTCAGAAAATGTGAAATGTATGTGTGTGCGTTAGGCTCAGAATAGAATTAAGCACAGTTTAAGCGAATTATTTCCGCAGACTTAATTTATGCCTTAAAGCCCAGCTGTCATTTTTTCCCAAAACATATTGCATTGAAACAAATCAAGTTAAAAGCATATTACGATCACAAAAAGCCCTGGCTAAATCCGTTCCATTTTCTGACAAACTTATTATTGTTTCCTCTCAGTGCAGGAGGATCGACTAAGAACAATTTGCACAGATTCGGCACCGCTGTCCTCGGCAGCGCGCCGTAGGAGTTCAGGCTTGCGTGGCACCTGGATAAGGGGGCTTTTTGTCATGCTTGTGTAAGAACGTGATACATAACTGTTTTATCGGCAGAGCCTGCCTGCTAAGCTTATCCCGGCTTTAAAGCTGCTGCACAAGTTGTTCTAATGAGGCTCCCTGGGCTGGAAGAATCAGTCGGACGAAGACGTGCCCAGCATCCCAAGCACACACACACATTCAGATGGGGGGTAGGGGTCCTGTCTTAACCCTGGCCTCCAACATACACGACATGCTGAGTAGATGTGGGCCAATGCTTTGGCTCTGCCATGGTATTCTCCTTCCCCTAATGGGGGGATTGTGCAATATTTTGCTCTCTCTTTCTCTGTGTGCGTCTGACTCCTCTGAAGTGTCATTAACCTTGAGGCGTGATGCACAGTATGCATACTGAAATCATCCTTCCCTGAGACGTGGCGAGAGAAAGAGGGGCTCGTAAACCTGATTACGAAAAATAAACAAGCTTCTCGCCACACATCTGCGGCTAACTGCTTATGTTCCCCTCGTGCAAAGATGCGCTCTGTTCCAGAACCAAGTGAGCTGCCTACTGAGGAGGCATTTTTAAGGGATCAAAAGCGTGGAGGCTGTTCCAAAAGGTAGGCAAATTAATTTTGCTGCCTTCTAAGATGCTTCTTTCTTGGCCAAATTGTAAAGCAGCGCCACATGAATCCTTTGCCAATTTTATAGAAAAGATTAAGACTGATCCCAGAATGCACTGCAAGACTATACAGTGCTATCAAATGATTAATTGCAAATAATTCAAATTAAACCAATTGTTTGCATAAAATGTGTGTGTTGTGTATATGCATTATGTGTGTATAAATACACACGTGCATGTATTTAAGAAAATGTTTATATATTAAAAAGATTTATATATAAGTTATATTAATATAAATATATACATATATGTAAATATTTTTAAAATATATACTGTACAGTATGTACAACTCTTTACAACATAGGCTAATATAATTAAGATTTTAGAATAATATACTTGTAATAATATAATATTTCAAATATACATTAGAAATTAGAAATATTTTGCAAGAATATTCTTTAAAATGTACTGTATATATAGTAGTCAGCATTTGAAGTAAATCAAAAGAGTTCATCAAAATTGATGAGACCAGAATGCATTTTCTTTTTTTTCTTTTTTTACTTTGATTAAAGTTTTTGATCCACTTCAAACGTTCACTGCTGTATATATAAGATCAAATATCTCCTCAACATTAAGATTCTTTTTTTATGATTTGTTTTAAATCGGTCAATCTTGAGGTTCCATGATTGTTGGGATGCTTTTTTAAAAATATTTTTATTGCCGGTGGTCACAAAAACACTTGTTTGAATAGCATCCATTTCTAGTAGACTACTAGTATCTCAAGCTGTTGCTGCCAAACCAAGAAGTAGACAGCGAGGCATCTCACTAGCTTGTGGAACAGACATAAGCACACGCAGTTGTGAGGAAGCTGCCTGATGAAGAGCACAAGATGAGCGGAAAGGGCCTCGCACAATAAACGTGGACCACGCGTTCATCTTTACGTTGCGTCATACCTGTTCGGTTATATCTGTATTTTTTAGAGCGCTAAACAGTGCGCACCACCTAGTCTTGCTTTCCCTTCACACCCCTCCTGACAGCACGCCAGAGCTCGCTTGCCTGCGCGATTCACTCAAATGAATAATGTAACTTTGTGCTTGGAACAAAGTGAGGAGCTTACAGCGGCGTAGCGCCTGCCACGGCTGCTGATTCGGGCGGAGGAAGATAATGCCAAAGACTGCCAGAGAGAGGGAGCAAGGAAAGAACGCTAAGCTGCTTCATCAAATCTCCCAAATGAGACGAAACACACAAAAGCTGCTGAAAGGGTGTGCGAGTCAATCTGCACAAAAGAAAAACACAAGGCTTGCGGCTCAGTCTGTATGTGGAAGCCGGCGGAGGAGACAAAAGTGCCCCCGTTCCTAGAAAAATGGCTCTTTATCGAAACGAAACGATATAAATGGAATCATTATACGCGATCGTTGCACACACGCTCGGTAAAGAGCAAATACGACGCGCTAATGAAAAAGACAACAAACAGATCAATAGGGCGTACCTCATTGCGCAAAGAGCAAGAGGCATTGTGGGAATGAGAAGATGGATTATAATACAGATATTTTCCATTGTCCGCGCTGCGAGCTGTCGAGAGAAAGGCACATTAATGAAGACAAATGAACGATTGTTTGTCTCCCGCAACCTCGAATTAAACGGGTCTGGGGAAACTCGGCAGCCGTCTCACATTCCGCGGATGAAGTGAAAGGGCTATTCTCACCGCAATCAGTGTTCATCTAAGCTCCCTCCTCCAGTCTGATGGGGAGGGGGAAGATAGACAGATTTTCGGGGGAGGTGTAATTGATTAACTCATGGAAAGCTGATTAAGATTAACTATCTATGTGAAACCCAGGATGGTTATTTTGCTGGCGAGAACTTTATTCAGAATTTGCCTGATGCATGTAAAAGCAACTTTTTCCTCAGTCTGCCGTTCGAAAGTTTAGGTTTGAGGTTTCTCCTGCTAACCGAGGCTGCATTTATTTGATAAAACAACAAAACAGTAATACTGTAAAATATTATGATTTTCAAAATTACTGTTTTCTACTTTAATAGCCTAAATAATTAATTCCTGTGCTGCAGCCAGTGTCACACAATCATTTAGAAATCAATATTTGTTATACTATCAATGTTGAAAGCAGTTTTTTTTTTTTTTTAATGAATAAAAATTGACTTTTGATTGGATCCCAAATGTGGTTGTTACATACCAAAACAGTCATGCGTTTGAGAGCTGAAAAATAAAAAAGGATTAGTATCATCAACCGGGAACAAATATTGTGGCAGTTATTGTATTTCAATAAAATAGCATGAAAGAACATTGATTCTATCTTGAATAAAAAGCACAGATGAAACTTTTACAGTAATACCAGGAGTATGTGATAAGAAAGTAAGCAGCAGCAATTTTGATTTCACGTTGGCTTCAATAAACAGTGGTTGGCACAGTTTATTACAGTAATGAGTGCAATAGCAACTACGGTATTTTGGTGGAAACTACGGTTACCATGGTGAATTTTCATTAGGGATAGCTTGTCTCATTATAATGTTGATACAGTCTCTCTTAAAACTGCTCTCGAATCACATCTTTCATTTCTGATGGCTGAATTCCGCATCAGTGTGTTTGCATCAGCTCGCTATCCTCAATATATTCCAAACTATTTAAACTCAACAATTCGCACAAATGAGCCGCACCGCAGACCCTGATGGTAGTTTCGACAGCAGAAGGGGTTCAAATTGATTCTTCATTCCCACAACCCTGTTTATTTCAAAGCGCGAAGCGTTTTCGAGTGGATGTGTGATCTTCTGCACCAAATGAATTATATACTTGACTTCTATTTGAAGCTGCTCTGGAAGATCTGACAGCGTTCAAAAAGCCGATGGCTTTTTCTGAAAAACGAATGTTTAAAGCACATGCCAACAGCACTTCGTCTCGAGAACATTTCCATTTCCTATTACCTGGCCATATTCACATGAGGGAGACAGCGGTCGCCCAGGCCGGTTCATTTGGTGTTTCTCTACCTTCTTGCTTTGGGTTTTTTCCCTCATTTGGTCGTATTCTCACCAATGAGGCTGCCAAGTCTAGTTTCGTCAACCCTGTGCAGTCTGGCCCCTATCTAGTATGGTGGCACGCTCCGTTTTCATTTTTCACACATTAAATTGGGAATTAAACGTCTGTGGGTTTTATCTTTCAATCTCTCCAGCCTGCCCTCTTACTTTGACACATTCTTTAATGGTTCGCCCGCGGAAGCGCCACCCACCGGGCCTCTTAACACACGTGTCCAGCCGCTTGATGTATGAAGACTCGCACAAATTGGCAATCAGGTGAGGTTGGCTTGGATGGAAGCTCTGTTCGCTGGCATCCTGACTCCAATTCCCTTTTCTGGCTTCAGCGTCTGTTTTCACCAGGGCCCTGACAGGTGCTCCTGACAAAATCCATTACCTTTGCAATTACACAATCTCACTTTCCCCGCTCACCCTTCTCTACCAGAGACTGCCATCGCCTCGCCTGTCCGTTCGGACGATTGGCTAATTAGGGTAACTTAAGAGGAGGAAACCCACTTTAATTTTCATTATGCTGAGGAGACATCCCGACTGTCAGCGCCGAGAGGGACCACTGCCATCAGCGAGAAGAAGCGACGTGTATGACCTCTCTCTTTGACTCTCATTTATTCTCTCTCGCTGTCTGCTTCGGAGGAACGTGAAACTTTTCATGGTGTAGTTTGAGAAATGAAGCATGAGACGCTTCGTTTCGGCCCGATGGCGATCTCATCTTCAATAAAGAAAGAAGCCCGTAAAGAAATAGATGGCCTGAAATGAAAACTTTGTCATCATTTACTCACCCACATGTCATTCCAGCCTCGAATTATTATTTTTTATTCTGTGAAACAGAAAACGAGATGTCTGAACATTTCGTTTTCCCAACAACAAAGGTGGACTGTGATTTTTACTCCAAAAAGAATAAACATTTTTAAAACATGTATTTTCATATCAAATCGATGATTATTTCTTAAGGTATTGTTTAATTTGTAAAATTTTGTCATCATTTAATCACCCTTGTGTGTTTCCAAACCTGTATGAGTTTTTTTTTGAACATACAGGAAAAGAAGATATTGCTGTTAATCAAACAGTTGATTGTCCCCATTGACTTCTATAGTATTTCTTTTCCTAGCATGGAAACAATTGTTTGGTTCTTCAAAATATCTTCTTTTTTATTCAACATAAGAAACAAACTCATACAGGTCTGACGCTAAATGAGGGAGAGTAAATAATGACAAAATTGATATTTTTGGGTGAACTATCCCTTTAAAATGAGTGATAAAAACGTTCAGTATAGTGAGACAGAAAAGAGTCTTCATTTATTTTTTCTATTTTTTTAAACTGGAAAATGTAACATTTCTTTCTTTTCTTTTTTTTGGGGGGAAGAACAGTCATACATTGTTATTGACAACAAATCTCATTTGCACTTGTTTGAAAATGCAACCTTTAAAAAGGTCAAGCAAAAATTGTGCAAATTAAACTCGATCATCGCGAGTAAAAAGAAACTCCCACATTTGTTGCATGGAAAACTGAATTTCTCCATTTGTGTTTTACAGAATAAAGAAATTGAGACAAAAGAGTCATTTTTGGGTGAACTATTCCTTTTGTCGTCTGAATACATCAGGTCTGTGCGCATCCCTTTTCCTTTCTGCGTTTATCTAGAAAAACACTGAGGTCATAATTACATTTTGCCTGCTGACAGGAGTTAATGGAAAACTGGTTCAAAACCGGCCAAATCTGCAAGAGTGAACTTTCTTGCGACGTGCATTTTGAGAAAGGGTGCTATCAGAGGCACGCCAGCCAATTAGCATGACTGCAGATAATAATTTGAGGTCATTTGAATCTCTTGCTCATTAAACCAGGTCCACCCACAGACAGAGCAGATCCGCTGCGATAAACAGACATTCACCTCTGCGAAATCGATTCGGCCTGCGCTCGTTCGAGATGTTCGTTTATTGGATGTGAAACTCGACTCGCCAGCTTTTTAAGCATGACTCTGGGGGTCAAAACAAATATCCGAAAGAAAGTAAAACGCAATCAGAATTAAAGCCTTTTCTGACATAAATACAGCCTCGGAGTTCTTAAGTTATGAATACGAGAGAAAGCTGATTAAAGATTCCCCCCGTATTAAAAACAAAGCTAAGCTAAAATTGTTTTCATAAGCCTTTTGCTTTAAGGCGATTAACCAAAGTTTCAGTCTCTGACTTTTTTCCGCCTTTTGTTTCGGTGACATCAGATTTAGGGCATCCGTCATCCTGGACTGCTTCCTGTTGAGAAAGATTAATTGCGTCGCCCCATCCGCGCGTGCACGAACTGCATAATCACCTCCGCTAATGAGGGCTGCCATTTACCGCCACAATTACTGCTATTTTCAAACCCATTCAAACCTCACACCCAAAGGCCAAAGTTTTGGTCAGATCGGTTGCCATGGTAATTTTTTTTATTCCACTTTAATTGAATATATTAATGTGGATCTGACGGTTGTTCACGCAGGCTTGGGGGTACACGCACATAAATGTACTAAAAATAGCGACAATTATGGAACTACGCTGGGCGGAGGAGGAAGGCCAGAGAAAATGGCTCCCGTCGTGGTTGTAGGCCGACTTTTGTGTTGCACGGTAAATCATGGTAAATTACTCCTGCAACCACATTAATCTTTGAGGGGAAAAATAGAGCCGGAAATGTATCTGGAAATAAACTATCTATTTATCACCCTACAGCAAAGCCTGCGCCTTCAGGGAGGGTGGTCTATGTGAACAACCTGAAACAACCTGAGACGGCCAAATCATTTTTTTTTTTTTTTCTTATTGGAAAACGCTTCATGGCCACAACTATCGTGGCTGTGCCAGCCGGTTCTGGTGTGGTATGATTGGTAAGGTCCAATTCACAGCGTGAATAAGCCTCTCTGGCTGATTACATGCTTTGATGTAGTGTCGTGAACACTTTCCAGGCTCACTTCTCCCTAGGACACACAAACGACACCCAGACGTTTCATTCAAATTCATGGTGCGTCGTCTCCAAGTTCCGCACAATAATTGAGGGGAAGTCAGGTGAAACATGCCCAGGGCCAGATTTGAAATGTTATTGAGAAATGACAGATGGTAGCCATCCTTTACCGTGGCGACATTTGCGAATGGACCGCATGTATCTCTCCAGGGGTCCTTAATTACCTTGGAGGCATTTAATAGGCAAACTGGTAAAGATAAAGGCACCATATATAGGTGCTATAGAACCCTGTTAATGTTATTTGTTGAGATAATCAATTTCTCACCATAAACTATAATTACAGTGAGTCATTGCTTCTAAAGCCGCTATAATAAACACAAAAATGTACATTCACCAAAATATATCTGTAGTAATAATAACAATGTCTGAAGATTTTGGCAGGGATTGTTGGCATCAACAGAATGGAAAGTGGTCTATTGGCTCCAGGCGTATTTGCATTGAATAAGTAAATATTTAAACGTGTTAAATTGTAATCAAGATTCAGCGTGTGCTGAGGCGTGTGCTTGCAAAAAATACCCTATGGAATATACACGGAATAGAATATAGAATATACATTCTATTCTGTACTCTAGAATATAGATTAGATTATACATTTATTTAGCGGCCCCAAAACTACTTATTTCCACGTATTTGTAGCAATTTTTTATGTATAAGATAACAACATCTGATATTATTATATTTGCTAAAAATATTAAAGCAAGTTGCATAAAGCAAACAAAGAATTTCATCAGAACAAACGTCACTTTTATGTTTAATTTTAGTAAAAATATGAACTCGCACTAACTATATTTAAAATGTTTGCAATATAATGTAATGCCTTTTAAAAATGTACAAATACTTTTTGGGAGCTCTAAATGTAAATATAAATTGCAAAATATTTAAAATGAGATTTTTAAAGTGCAACAGTATATCCCTGCACCTTTGTACTTTTGATTGCTCTTTCCGTGTTTAAGCTGTGGAAATAAACAGATCGTCTTACAGGTAAGTTAAAATCATAAACAGGGTCCTGATATTGCCTCTGTTTCTCAGCCCTGACATCTGGGCCGACATCAAGGTCACATCCTGAATCTGGTTCCCTTTGTAAGCTACTGAAACTTTGAGAATCTTCCCAGTCCAGACATCATCTCAAACCTCAGTTTCATAGTCCTGTTGTGGTGGTCCCTCTTGCTCCTTTTTCTTCTTTCTCCTTCCGCAGAGGCCATGAAGGCCGCAGAAGCATGCAAAGGTGAACTGAGGCATAATCTACCTCCTATACCTCTGGATCTCCACAAACCTGCAGAGATGGAAAGAGAGAAAGAGAAATATAGATACCAGCAAATCTCAATGCTCTTCAAGTAAATGTGAGAAGGAAAATAATGCAACTCTGGTAATAGCGCATAAACATAAAAACACAATTCAACTTATGAATAAGAGGATGTATAGGAGGGGAAGTTTATGTATATTTTGAAAGATTTCGATTCCCAAGAAATGCATGAAGTAATAAACTATAAACCTTAAATACAATTTAAGTCGCATTGGATAAAGGCGCCTGCAAAGTGCATAAATATGTTAAAATAACAGCATGATCTGTAATAAATTGAATTTACATAGAAAGGTATGTTTATACTAAAATATTAACAGTCGCTTCATTTAAACACTGTACAGTGCTGTACTAGCGCAGATAGCGCGTGGTTAAACTGGATTGCAAATGGTTGGTGAATAAGAAGAGTTTAGCGAATTTGTCGCTTTATTCTCTCGCAACAAAGCTTGTTAAACACTGGACGTCATGCGCTGGAAATGCAAGAGTCTCTCAATTATGAAGTTCAATAACGTAATTCTGAAGGGCCATAATACAGGCAAAACACGCTAAAGCAGCATCTCGGCGTGACTGCCGCCTTATCTTCACTGCATTGTTTCAGGCTGTAGGTTTGCTTGTGTTCTGCAGAGAGGAGATTACATGCTGAATGCATTTCGGACTCGGCTGGCTGAGCCGAGCGGCTCACGCGCTGATGAGCTTCCTGTGAGAGGACAGGGCAAAATCGCAGCTATCATATCCTGTGCAGACTGCAATTAACTCAAGTGCGGCTTTCGCTCTGGGAATTGAGATGTCTGAAATCTTGAGTCTTAAGCCTTACGGAAGCGGGAAGGTCAAGCATCGCACACGTGCATGTGAATCCGTGAACGCCGGTGGGTTCATTTATAGACCCCTCAGTAAGAGTCTGTCATGTATGGTAAACAGAATCGTGTGTATGCATTTGTCAGGTAATTAGACAGTGTCTATCAAGATGTGCAGCAGGACATGGAGAGAAAAGCTGGACTGCGCTGAATGGATTTGACTTTGCAGAACAGTGGATGGTCCCTACGGTCCCATTAGGGTACTTGCCACTAATGGTTGAGGGCACTCCAGTGATGAGGACTACACGTGTAAGCACCTTAAAGCCACTAAACCACAAGCACCCCCGTCCTAGACAACGCAGACTTGCATTTGCACTCCTGAGGGTCCCTGGTTTAGTTAAACAACTCATGAATTAGTCAGACACTCTGCAATGACGCCAAATCAAACACGCTGGAGAGAAGATTTTGACCAGCCAAAATTAACCAGAGCCTCATTTCTCAATGCAAATAGAATTAATTTATGTTTCTTTGAATTATTCTTAAAAAAAAATTAAATAAACGATCAAATCGATCATTAAACTATTATGTCACTTTCACAAAATCATTAGTAAAACAGAAATGTAAAAATAATTTACAAAAAAAAGGTAATGTAGTATAGAAAAGTTTAATCTAGGCTACTGTATTTTGCATTTTGTCACGTAGTCGTGCATTACGAATATATTTACAAATATTTTCTAATCAATGGTACAAACAACAAAAATGACCAAAAATAAAAATGGGGTAAATCCCCATTAATAGGCTACATCTACTGTAGTACAAAATACAAACTTATTGTGTTTGTTGAATAAAGGCATGAAGGCTGAATGTTACATAAGAGAACGATTTCCATACCTCTTATATATATATATATATATACTCAATTTACATTCAAAAGGATTGTAAATGAGCTACATAAAGGATGTTTTATCCATCACGACTCCATCTTGAGTGTTAAAAATTTAAATGTGAAAAAACTGATTTGAAATGCTCACAGATATTTGGAACCAAGACCAGTTCAAGGCTAAAGTCCAAGTAAATGTGGCATGTCTGTGATTATTTTCAAATCGAGGTCAGTTCGGCAGGGCTTCTGGGAGAGTGTCTATGCACACGGCACTTGAGTGGCACTCTTAGCGGTTTGAGAATTGAGTGGAAAAGCGGCGGTTGCTGAGTTTGCAGTCGATAAGTATTATTATTGTCATTATTCGTGTCAGGTGCAGCTCTGTAGCTACAATACAGCTGGACAAAGCTGCAGCACTGGACAAACTAAGCATGGAAAAACCTGGGCTCAGGCGTTGGCAAATTAGGCAAGTCTTTGTGCTACGGCGAACCAGTGATGGTCGTTCTGGCTGTACTCGCAGACACACAAAAAAAACCTCCCACCTTCAACATTGCCATTGTCCAAATCACTTCTTCTTTCAGTTATTCCCCCAGGTAGCACAGCCACCACTGCCCTGATCACAATAACAAGCAGAGGTGATATCACGCCTGGGAGGAAATAAAACATTAACATTTCACTCTCCCCACGCTGCTCCCAATGAGTCTAATTAAGGGAGGGAAGCTGGTGATAAATACTGCAGGCTTCGTTAAAAACAGCCTGACTCAGCAGACGGTTGTGGCGGTTTGGCGCTGTGCTTTTGACGCTCGAGTAAAACTGCCAGCCACGGGAACAAAAACCAGCCACAGTGCAACGGGGGGCTTGCAAGCCTACAGACACAGTGCCCAAGGGCACAACTTGTGTGTGTATGTGTGTGACAGCGAGAACGAGAGAGAAAGGAAGAAAAAACATCACGGATTATTGTCAGTATTGTGCAGGCTTGCCACATCCTGAATGCTGTAATGTCATAGTTGTCAACGAGAAGAAAAAATGTTTCTATTCATCGCAGCTACATATCTAATTAGCCCATCAAAAGCGTGACTGCACTCCGGGACTCAATGCTAAGTTCATTACGAAAATGGATTCACGATAGTTTGAGGTGCTGGTTTGCGCTGGCAGAGAAGTGAAATGTAACGCACAATGATCCACTTGTTCCTGTGGAACAAGGAAACGCGCTGCGGTGGTGCTACGGTGCGCAACATTTTAATGGCCGCAATCAAATTGCCAGCGTATATTAACTCATCTCATTTTAAAAACGCTCACATATACATGTGGTGATTACGAACGGAATGGTTTTTGTATATTATAATACATAATCAATGGGTTGATGACGTTGTTTACTTCTGATAGAATTACAAATGTATTAAGTAGTGCTGGGCAATGATTAATCGCGATTAATCGCATCCAAAATAAACGTTTTTCTTTACATAATATATGCGTTTATGCTGTGTTTATTTAT
>JAUCMS010000012.1:5297097-5313540 GCA_032357445.1 Enteromius radiatus | reverse complement strand
GTCATAATGCCCCCCCCCCCCCCCCCAAATTAAAAAATAAATAAATGAAAAATACCCTGAAAACAGAAAAGTTACAATGAAAAGCCACACTGTTTGCAAATGCACTGAGGCGATAAGTTCCCTTCCTCTGAGTGCGTATTAAGGTTAAGACAACTCTGAAAATTCAGTCGACAAGCTTTTGAATTCACTTTTGTACAAAACAGACACGGATAAAAGCATTTGGGAATATCTGCAGCACAGGGATCTTGTCTCCTGGAATAGCACTAACATCTCACCATCAACAGCCAGCACTTGTACCTTCACTCTAGAACAAAATATGAGCATAATATTGATCAAAATATACACTAGTGGCTTTCACAAGATAAATAAATACAAAAGTAACCTTGAAAACAATCATTCAATCTGTCAGAAAGGCCCAAAAATATATATATTTTTTTTTACTTTGACTAAATCCAAGTAATTTATGATAGCTATGTCAAGTATTTATTCCACATTTTCACTTTTTACATTTAATTTAATCATTTTTGAACGTTTGTATATTATTTGATGAAAATATACCGTTAAGTGGAATAAATTATTGTAAATTATGTTATTTTAAAAACTGTAACATTGTAAAAAATCTTGTTGTCATGCTGTCGGATAGTTTCAAAATGCTCAATTCAGCTAAAAAATATTACTTACTATGCTCAAATCAATCAAAATACACAAGGTTAGGCCAATCTAAGTCACTCATATAGTCTAACATAACAAAATATGTAGTTCTTTATTATTGAATAAATTATAAATTATTTATAAACTACTGTTTTTATTTAACATTGTAAAACTGTAAAACACTTGTGTTAGTAATATACATGATATTAAAGAAGAAAGGTCAAATTGGATAGAAATAGTTTTAAGGCACATTTAAGGCACAAGTTTTTGCTGTGTAATTTTGACCATTTTTGATCAAGTGAAAAGCCCACTCCAGAAACTAATTAGCATTTTAAGTAATAACACTTCTCTACTGAAGGGAGAAAAACAGACCTTTCTTTAGCAGTGATCCTGCGGGTTACACATCCTCTCTTCCACTAGTCTCCATGAAACTACACCAAAACCTCTCTAAAATCAAAGCTTTCTAAGAAAACGCAACACTTTGCTCTCCTGTTTCCTCCAAAATCTCCAACTCACCGTCCACAGGTGAGTACGGACAGCTGGCCAACCCCTCCCTCCGGTCTTGTGTGAAAAATGGAAGACCGGGAATGAGGAGGGGGG
The DNA here is from genome assembly GCA_032357445.1 of Enteromius radiatus. Taxonomy (NCBI): domain Eukaryota; kingdom Metazoa; phylum Chordata; class Actinopteri; order Cypriniformes; family Cyprinidae; genus Enteromius; species Enteromius radiatus. The sequence goes on along the minus strand of JAUCMS010000012.1, from coordinate 5,312,289 downwards.
GGCAAGGTAGGAAAAAGGCTTTGGTTGTTCAAACACAAAAAGCTGGGCAGGGAAAGCAGGACGAGAGCCGGACAGAGGCAGTGTTTGTGGAGGTAGTATCTCACCGAGGCATTTGAGGCACCAGGGGGGCCAGGTATTACTATCCATCACTGCCCTCAGCCCTCTCATGCTGGGTCCTGGCCCCTGTAACAAAGCCTCCATTCAAGACACTTACTGCGCTGTTTTTTTTTTCTTTCCTCTTCCCTTTTTTTTCTAGAGAAGGAGAGCACAACCAAACAGCTCTTTGTGAAGGCCACCGCTGGTCAAAACTAGCATTGTAAACGAGGGCTACCTGTCCATCTGGGTTAAGTCGATGAAGTGGCAGCAAATAAGAAGCCACAGGGTGCGATGTCCTCTTTCAGATATGACCTTAAAAACACAAAACTGTATTTTACGCTGCTATATCATGACTGGACGCAACAGCTCCCTCTACAGGAAGACAGTAGAAATTCAGAACCTCTTAAAGTGAATGTTCAAGGCTTTTGTTTCTTTCTTTTTTTATACTTGTTTAGCGGACACACACTTTTTACTGAGGCAGCTTATTTACACTAGCACTATAATTCTGCTGTGGCAACCTGCAGTTTAATGTCTATCTCAAAAGAGCAATAGAGAATGAATCTCTTACACACTTGATTCTCTTCACCCTTAAACTATTACAAGAATATAATATATATATGATGTAATATGTTCTTTTAAAATTTTAAGACTGCATGCATGTATATATATAATTATATATTTATTAAGAATAAAATTAAAAAGCAAAAATTACTAATGTAGTCAACTATATATGTATACAAGCATGTAAAACTGGGACTTAAAGGGAATGAAAAATATAACTTATAATATAAAATATAACCATATATTTTTGTCAATGATGTTTGAATCAGAAATGTTATCAAATCATTTGATAAGAATCAGGTGTAAAACAGTCTATAGTCTATATATATATATATATATAAATTTAAATGAGTCATTTAAATGTAAAATTATTGCAATATTCATGTTGCTAATAAACTTGGTATTATTAACATTAAAAATATTCTAATTGTATGACATGCAAAGTATTAATGCTGATTATTTTATTATCAGAATCCACAACGGTTGCGTTAGCCTTCCAAATCTCAAAACTGCTAGGCCGCTATAACCTTGCTATGCAGCACTAGGATATAGCAAATTGATCTTTCACAGGATTAAGCAGAGCGGGGATATGAAAGAGAGATACGAGAGAGCGAAAGAAAGAGAGAGAGAGAGAGAGAGACTCTCTTTTTGGTCTTTGTGCTGCCCAGCACTACAGAGCAGCTGCCTTCAGCATGAGCTCTTTTGAGATGCTCACAACCCTATTGATAAAACGGCATGTAATTATATACACACTTCTTATAGAACGGCTTAACCGCTACTCCTTAATAGTCACAACATAATTATACAGTCCCATTTATCAGGCTCACTAATCATATGGAAAGATCCTGGCCCACATAGTAAAGCTCTCCACAGAGAGCACATTCAAAGCGAGAAATTCAAGCGGCCGACTGGAATGAAGAACTCAAAAGGAGGAAAAGCCTATTTCTGCCTCCTGTAGAGACTGTCTGAGATGCTAGATCTGATCGCTCTTAAATAAAAACAGTGCTGTGTGGGTAAGTGATGTTGTGCTTTGCTCACAGAGGATTATCTTCAAGTAACCAGGTACAAAACCAAGCAGCGAAACCAGGTAAGAAAAGGTCACAATGCTTTTACAGAGATGCCACTGATTCAGAGTTTCACTACATGACTGGTGAAGCCGAACCGGATGTCAGTGAGGGGGAGGTGAGTACAAAAGAAGGTCTGTATTCTTAAGAGAATCTGATTTAGAGATATTTCTGATCATGCATGGCTCTATGGAAGTATTGATTCTGATTGGCCAATCATAGAATTCTACAGTCAGATGGTATTTGTGTAAAGGAACATTGTTCCAAGCAACCAAGTCTGTAGTGGCTCTCATTTAAACTTAAAAATGTTATTTATTTTTTTTAAACCATTTACTATTTACCATTAAGTTTTGTGTTTATTTTGTTATTAAGTTATTATTGTACTGGCTCATTGTATATTACCTAGATCTAGTGTCGGCATGGATTTATGCTAACAGATTTAACTCTAGCGGTTACTATGACGCAACGCAATGCAGTATCTCAAGACCATATGGATAAATATGCAGAAAACTCACAGAAACACTGAGAAAAACATTTAGTGATTGCAGAGGAGGTGCAGTTTCCTGCAAACAGCAGGTTTTGTAGCTCCTCTGGTTATCATTTCCGCACAAATGCTCTATTTGCATACGAAAAAGATACTGTTACCGGTTCGGTGGATACAGATGGCTCTTGGGAACTATAATTCAGCATCAAACTAATATGTAGCCAGTTCGCAGCAAAGCATCTCTCATCAAGGTCAAAAGTTGAGATTCCAACAGCATATTACCGTTTTGTTTTTGTACACTGTCACTTTATATGGTAATCAAGTCCCCTGGTGAATGCAGAACGCCCTCTTTTCCTCCTCTAATGAGGACATCCTGTCACCCTCCCAGTTAGGAGACAGGAAGGTCAAGGTGATATCGAAACACGATGAAAGGGGAATCCGAAGGCCCTCTTACCTGCTACCTGTCTATAATGTGACCAAACGCTTTAGAGATTTTCATTAGAAAACATATAGTGCCTAGATTAGAATATTCCAATTGGATTAGAATGGAAAATTTTACACTGTATACAAAGTTACTTTGTGTGAATCTATATATATATATATATATATATATATATATATAGTTTTAGAAACCAAAATAAAAATATGCAGAAAATGTATATTTACAAAAAGTAAAATCTGAATAATTACAGTAATATTTTAATATTACTTACTTTAGCACTTCCACAATTAGTCAAAACATTATTTTATTACAGCTAGCAGAAGGCAAGCGAGCACTTCATAATTGCAATGTTGACTGGAAAAGCTAATAGTTTAGAGCTAATAGGCCTGTTTTTCTAATGAAATTCAGAGTAGAAGTAATCGTGAGAGGCAGTAAGTATTTATTACGCTCTGGCATGAGTCGAAAGTGCCAATCTGCTTCATTTGGCAGCGGCGTGCGCTTCACGCGAGGAAATTCCCCACCAACCGTGGGCGCCGTTAACTACGCAAGTAAACATACTCGCGCATATGTGCACATAAACAAGCCGCGGCCTCTTATACAAGTCGGTTCGGAACAGCAGTGGGCTCGCGGAAGGAAGAGGAGGAACGGAAAGACGAAGAAAAAAAAGATAGATGGGGAGCAAGAACTCTCACTTCTAATCAAGGTAGCCGCCTTCTCAATCTCTCGCAGCAGGTCCCCAGTGACAAAACACAGCACACATCTCAACGCCCTCTTTTCACAGAGTACCTGACCTCCCACCAACCGCTGTCCTCTATCGCATTCAACGATTCTTTCTCTGTTTCTTTCTTTTTCCCTTTCTCTTTCACTCCATCTCAGTCATTCTCATCGGCCCTACCCCCTGCACCCTCCATTTCTCTCTCTCTTTCTCTCTTTCTCTCTCGGTGGGAATGGATGGGCTGTTGGCGATTCATTAATCTTGATGCAGCACCTGCACTCTGGCCGAGTGGGAGCGTCCGCCGCCAAATGTCACATTTCATTGGATTAAATTAGCTTTATCTCTAGCAAATGCCTTCCCCTGCAAGATCGCACTGATTTTTTTCTTCGCACCTCCCAAGAGTAGGGGGCCGGCAGGGGAGGCATCATCATGTATTCATTCACCTCAGGAACGCTGGCGAAGGGTTAGCCTAATTGACGGGAGAGAGTCATTACCGGCAAAATGAGAGAATGGATAAATAAAAAAGGGGGAGGGGGGCGTCAAATGGAGGCTGGTGGGGGACGCGCCCCTCTTCCCAGAAAATGAGTAAGAGCCAGGGAATGTTCGGGAGTGAATGGGCCTCAGTACGACCATGCTTCTGTATGCTGGAGAGCTCTCATCATTCAAACATAGGATGCTCAACTCTCCCCCTCTTTTTCAATACTAGACTGGCAGCTGCTATGCACTAGGCAGGGTTCCCCTTTCGAAAACACAATCACATCATGCTCGTCTGACAAAAAAAATTAAACAAAAAACTACTGAAATGAGCTTAAGATATAACCAGGGGGGCCACGACTATATTGTAAATATAAAATCTGGATAAATTACCGGTATTTATTACTTCGGAAAAATTATATTTTTAAAGGTACAGTTCACCAAAAATGAAAATTCTCACTAAATTCTTGTGAGTTGATTTAACAAAAAAAAAGAAGAAAAAAAAAAAGATGAACTATACTTTAACTTCTTCGAAACTGAATGACAAAACAGACAGAATGACGGCTGTCAGAGAGAATGTGCCACACCCTAAATATGCAGCTGGGCAGAGGAGGTGTAAACAGCGATTGGACGGGGGCGGCAAAAGTCCCGCCACCCATCTCAAAGGGTGACACCCACAGCAACAGGCTACAGAATGACGTAATGGTTGATTGCCTATGTGAACCAAAATTGCATCTCAAACCGATTTTTTGTAATCGTTTATACTTTTATAGCGTTTATATCAAACAATTTCTACCCTCTAAAATCACTTGAATAACCACAAAAGAGTGATTACTTGCAAACCATACAGATTTAAGCTGGTGTAGTCTGAATTCAAGTTTACATGTCTAGGCTTTAGGCAAGAAACCTGTCCTCAGGGTCACCGAGTTCCCTGGAAAACCAGCGAAGGAAACCAAGCGAGTGCAGCTGGAGAGTTGTGGAAGGGACAATAGGGGACTCGGAGACATTGTTCGAGGCATAATCTCTCGGCCGAGTCTGATACTGACAGCCGGGCTGTCAGGGGTGTCATCTTAAGTATCTGAGCTCAGAGGTGTGGAGGAATTGCCATCTCTGGACACCGGCATCTCAGTGAGACCGCCAGACCATGTCGCTTCCGCACTTCCATTCTGCCACTCTTGGTATTTTTAACACAGAAATCACCATTTTTTACTACGGGCTGGGTATTGTTACTGCTGGATTGTATTTTGTGTCACGTAGGGTGCGTACAGCTATCCCTCAACCTTTTGGACCCCTTTGTTCATGCAGACAGGCATTCACACAAGAGGACAGGATTCAGAAGACCTGCTGCTTTTGAGACGACAACATATATCGTAGCCTCCGTAGGTGTCCGTCCCCGCTGCATAGAAAGGATAGATCCAACCGTAATGTGTCTGAACCAATTTAGCTACTGTCAATCGTCTCTCGCAGCATGTGTGTCCGACTCCCCTCCCCTTCCCTCTGCTCAAACACACACACAGACACATTATACTTTCCATCTCGAAGCAGCAGGGAAACCCTGAATGTAGAGGGAATCCTGTTTAGCTGTGAAAAATCCACTTTACGATGTCTTTGACGCTGCACGACCGTCTACGGTTCCACTTGTTGTCTTATATGAGCTTAAGCTACATTTTCTGACATTTTGCGAGGAGTAATAGGGAAATATGTCATTCTTTTGTATCTGCGCCCATGCAGAGAACGAAGATAAACTTAAGTCGTCTAAGCAGCCGCAAAAAACCCCAGTTGAAACCAAACAACCTGAAAGCAAAAACGCTAGACCAAGGTCTCTATAGCATTCTGTAGAACAAAGAGGTTTTAATGTGATGGTAAAAAATAGAAAACAGTAACAGACGGTGACCAATACATACTTAACAAAAAGTAATATATATATATATATATACATACATACATACATATGCACACTGTAAATACTTTATATACAGTGTACAATAGCAGATATTAGCATCCAATAAGAGATGAGGGTATTGGTGCAATATGTGTGTGATCCGATTTAGGGATGAGGTGATACTGAGGGAACAGCTTTTTATGGGACAAACAGAGAAACGGCAGTAAAATAAGGTAAAACACACAAAACCTGCACAATTTAAACTAACATTTTCTTGTTTTCAGTCTGGTTTTCTTTGTTGCCATTAAAATGCGGTATATTAATTCAGTTTCTGTTTTTACGCGGAAGCCTGTTCGTGCGTAACACCTTTTTTCCATGGAGTCTTGGTGCTTGTCCTGATTTAGCTTGGGATCTATTTCTGTCCAGCCCTGGGGATACACCTAAATTTGCCATAGTGAAATACATGTTTTTCTGAGAGTGTGTTTGAGAATGAAAGTTATAAGTTTTTTAAGTACATATTAATATGTATGTGTTTATTAATGTGATTCCTGTGGCTAAGCAAGGGTGCATATATAGCAGCACTACGTAAAGCATATAAAGCTGAGGCACTGGTCAGTGATTCTCTCATTCTGCAGAGCATTTTGCAGCCTGAAGGCTCTTTGCACACTGAACTTGGAGATAAGGCAACCACGGCAACGCTACAAGAGCGGCAACGCATCCCAATCAGACACACACACTCTAGTAACCAGCCCAAAACTACATCTGTCCACCAAAAACACCTGCCAGGAGCCAACCTCCACACACCAGCGCATTCACGCACAAAAATCACACTTGTGTCAGACAACAACACAGACTTGAGTATAAGTAAATGAACACAATGATGGACATTTACATTCAGAGAGCGATGTCAAAGACAGGGTGGGCAATGGCGTTTGACGGGACTCACCTCTGCCTTCCTCTGTCTGGCGAGCAGTGAAAAGGACTGGCTTCCAGCAGCACTGTTGCCGCACACAGAGACAATGAGGCAGGGCGAGAGAGAGAGAGAGAGAGAGAGAGAGAAGGAGGGAGGGGGATGAGAGAGTGAGAAGTGGATGAAGGAGAGTGAAAGAGCAAGAGGAGGGAGCCAGAGAGGTTCTGAAGTAGATGGCCAATCAATGTAGAAATCAGCGCGAGAATCTGATGAAACGGTCGTGGATTAGCGATCAACGGCTTTCAGCTACCGAAAGGAGGAAGGGGAGAGCGAAAGTGCCCCAGTGAATGACTTCACGTAGAAAGAGGGGGGCGGAGGCAAAGAAAAGCCTTGAGAAAAAAAGTACAATACAGTGCAAAAAAGGATTCCCAGTCTTGTCCAAGTTTCTTCAGAGCCTCGGAAGTGAGCGCAAAAGGCCAATTCTTGGTACACCTGCTTTTTCCCTTCAAATCTGATTTAAGTTAAGACAAAAAATTAGGGAGGAGATGATAGTTCATCCATTCTAGCTGGTTTTGTACGTCTTGTGCAGATCCCCAAGACTGTCAAGTGTCTCAAGATCAGAATGGTCTCTCATTGTGCCAGATTCATCAAGAACTCGGATTTGGGCTCAAAGACAGAGTTCGCGTTGGCTTTCATCTCCTTGGAGGTCTCTCTCTCTCAATTTCTTCTTTAGCATATCTGGATCGCTAAGGCCCTAGGCTTGGGTAGTTGTACCCCCCTCCCAGAGATAATAAAGTGATTCGGAAGAAGGGGGGTAAATGGCTCCCTATGGCAAACACTACACCAGTGGCACTGTTACAGTGGAGTCCACGGCTCCAATTATTTAGGTCTTAAAAAGGAGAGAGACCAAGAGGGAAAAACGGCTTCTTTTCGAGTCTCGGCTCAGAAAGGAATTAATTAGATTGAAAAGTGCTTTTCAGAGCACAGTCCCAAGAATTCTTCACAATGAGCAGCCAAAACGTCCCAAATCAGAGACGAGAGAGGGTGGGGAAGGAGGTTCAGAGACACGAGCGAGAAATAAGAGATTGAATTAAACAACGCAGAGCGAGTTGAGAACTATCTGAATGTTAGAAAAGAACAAGAACAATCGTCCCCCCCCTCAGGTTTTCAGCGCGGCTCTTTTCTTTTCTCTCTGGCGTTCCGAGTTCTCCGCTCTGGATAATCCATCAGGAGGGGACCGGCTTCTTGCAGCTTTGAGCTCCTTGTCCGGACGGAGCTCTCCTCGTTGTTCCTCTTTTGCTCTCGTGGCTTGTCGGTCGATCATTTTCTTTTCCTTGGCCGTGACAAAACGAGTGGGATAGCGGTGTGTGGGAGAGCTCGGAAAAGAGAACAAGGGGGGAGAGAAGGAGAGAAAATAAAATAATCATAATAAAGCGGAGGGAGGTTGACATGAAAATGACAAAAGGAGGGAAGAAGATGAATGAATTCATTCGCAGAAGTGGGTCTGCTGGTGGAGGATGGGAATGGGGGAGAGGGAACAGTGCGGGGCGTCCCGTCCCACACTCACTCCCCCGAGCCAAGAGAAAGGAGTGGTGAAGTGGCGGAGGTGGTGGTGATTCAGTCGACAACCTCGTTCGTCCTCTCTCTTGCTCACTTTCTTTCTCTATCCGTGATTCAAGAAGAGAGCCGGCTTACAGGAATCCTCTCGGATCTCCTCCCTCTTCCCCTCCCTCTCGCACACGTTCGGTTCATTATCATTCACTGGTTCTTACTGTGACACGCTTCAGTAACCCACTCACTCAGACGATGCAGAAGAGATGCTGAATTCTAATGCGGGAGTGAGAAAAAAAGAGGTAGAGAAAAGGAGAAGCAGGCGGGGGGCAGCGCAGTGGACCAGCAGGTGTCCTCTCTCTCACTTTCTGCTCCATCTGTCTGTAAAAAGAAGCCGAGCCCTTCAAGAGGCCGTTCCACTTTATTCTGTTAGTCTCTCTCTCTCTCAAATGGCCTCGACACACTTCACCCAAGGCCAGAGCTGTACAGTCCTTGTGAACAGCTCTGGAATAGGAAGAAGACTGTGTGTATTACACTAACAGGTTCTGTAGTTCTTGAAAGGCAAAACTATAGTTATTTCCACACCAAGGTATAGCTGTAGTTACTATACCCTAAACTCTTCTTCACGGTCCTTGTAAACCAGTTGTCTTCCAAAAAGGAAGTGGAAGACAACTAGTATTACATCAACGGGTCTACATGTTTTTAAGCTTGATTTTAGTAAGCTTAAACTTTAGCATTAGCATAGCTTTCATTACACACAGGTACAGGTCCTCTTTATAGCTTTAACATGGAATAAACATAAACGAACATCAGAAAGTATCTTGCGTTAATTGCAGAAAGACATCAATACACATCAATTCCACTGATATTTAATTTACACTCCTGTCTCATTTGTTTGTCGACCGAAATGGTGGATACAGCTTTATGATTGGTCAGAATGCCTGTTGATAAAACTCCCTGAAGGGTCAAATCAAAGAGATTATAAGGAAAGCAAACAAGAAAAAACACCTGCTATTAAGAGGTTTCTCCTCACGGATCATACATAGTAGAAGAAATCTCAACACTTTCATTAAGCTACACGTTTGTAATCAAAAGTCCTATTTTAATACGAATTTCAGCAATTCTAATCCAGTTATTCCAAGAGCTGCTATCCACATTCATTTTATAGCGTTACATTCTCTCTGTATGTCAACAATTGATTAATTTATGTGTTTTTAGTTCTCCCGAGAGCAGTTCAAGCTTACATGACACATAATGGAAATTCCCTCAAGAGCAACCTCAGACAATAACATTTTCCTATGGGTTGCCATGTTTGTCCTTATTCTAAGACTACAAACTGTTTTCACGTGAGCTTGCTTGAACACCTATGACTCACCGGCTAGTTAAGCTAACTCGCAGTGAAGTCTGAGAGGAAGTTTGACCAGCACGATGCTTATACTTGCCATAATTAGACGGCTTCAAACTCTCTTAGCCGTGCAAATCCCACTAAAGGGCAACTGTGCGCTATTCTAGGGTATTTGTTATCCGTGTTGACGTTATGAGAAAGTTTGCTTATCTTAAATGTCAGAATATAAAGGGATGCCCTCGCCTGCTCCTCCGGCGGATCCAGGTTATTATTATTAAAAAAAAAATCATTGTCATTCATCGTATTAAGAGCCAGTGCCCTTTTCACAAATATGATTGACAGAAGTGAGGGGCCAGAGGCATGGGGAGGAAAAAGGGGGATCGGAGAGTGACAGGCAACGATTTTGTCTCCCTCTCTCGCTCTCTTTCACAGACTCTCGCCTCACGCTGCTGTGTATACAGACATTATAAATGCAATAAAACTGTCATTCAGAGACCGCGGCCATCACTTCGACTCGATTCCCACAGGAAGCGATTAAGGTGCGCGCACACACTTCCAGTTCCCACACCTACACCATCTGCGCTTTGACACCCTTCACCTAACCCTCATTTAATTAAACCGGGATTCAGCCGGTGATCACACACTACACACACCGTGACAGTACGACTGTTTACAGCTGACTCTTGTTAGTCGATCCGAAGCTGAAGGCACACGGTCCTCTGACTAATTTGAGAACTCCGCTCTGACTTTTTGGGCCACGTACAAGCAACCAAACAGCCATCACGGCGCTGATGAAAAGGAAATTAGCTGACAGGTAGAGCACCTACAAAGACTCAACACCTCGCTCTTCACGGTAAACAAAGTGCCGTCGTAAGATCGCTCTTCTTTTTCCACGCCAACACAGTCTCGATCAATGGCTCTGTAATAAAAGCAATTAAAAAAGAGGGGGGAAGAATGGGAAGGTTCAGAGCTGCCACCTCCGTCGGCTGAGCCCTCAGCAAAGTTTATTGTTGAGGATTATTGGGAAGGACACATCACAGAGGCGTCCCACGCACCCGGAGCCAACCGGCGATGTCTCCAGACGCCAGCGCCTCTACCTTGTATTCCCTTTCATGCGGCTGCTGTTAGGTTACGTGCTGATGAAAGGCATCAGTGTAATCCTACACTTCATCTCCACTTTACCGCTGGATGCCACAGTTGCTGTGAGGGGGAATGATGAGCCCCTACGAGCGAGAGGCTTTTGAGTGTGTCAAATATATGCCAGAGATCATGAAAGTCCACTGTCTGCCTTAAACAGCATCTTATCTCACTTCATCTTTGTGATTTTTCTCACCACGCATCTTACACGAATGCAGTCGTACGTTCTGGTGTTTTCCACCTCAGTGGGGCGGATCGCATCTGGTGGCGCTTTGCAGAAGGTTGCTGTATTTCACAATGGTGGGCCTACAAGTGTGAACTGAAAACATGTTAGATTCGTCCTTGATTAAACACTGCTATGGAATGTGTAGAAAACTATGATTAACAAGCATGCTGATGCTATCCGTACACTGGTGTTTTTTCAGTTACAGGCACTTTTAGGTCATAAAAACTGATTTTTATTTATAAATGCTAAGGTATTCCAGTTTTCTCTCTGTCATGTTAAGGTCACATTAAAACCACACCACATTACTTCATCCAGAATTTTTGCTATTTTTAGGGTTTTACTCTTGTCCCTGACCCAGAATAAAATCTTTGGGTTTTCTACAATTTTTGTACTTTACCTGGTTCCCAAGGAGATAATAGTAATTCTTTATACAAAAAAGCAGCTTTACAGTGTCAACCTGTGGACAATAACAAGGAGTCCTTTTTTCAGTTAAGTTAATTCATTGATGATTCAGTGCTGTCATCATCCAGTTCAGCTCTTTTCTGGTGTCTGTTCAATCAGTCAACCAGTGATTGTGTGAAGTCTACAGGGCCAAAAGTGCCTGTAGAAACATTAATAACAGTCGGGAAGGCAAAGTCTACATGAGCAATAGAGGAATGCAATTTAAGGTGTAAGTGGGGCACAAAAAATAATGATAATCGTAGTTTCTGCAACATCTGGACTACAAAGAGCCCCGTTTCTCTGAATAAAGTCAGACTGTTATCTGTCGTCTTTGCTTTTCGAATTTGGAAGAATGCATTTGAATATTAAAAAACTTCCTGTTGTGCTTCCCTCGCTACGAATTATCAAAGCTCAGCAGGAGGCAGATCTAATCAACCACTGTCTTCCTCTGTCAGTCCGACCGTCTCCTGAGCCGCTCACTCTTGGAACGAAAACAGGGCAGGAAGTTTAAAAAAGTATAAAGTTTTTAGAACAACGAGACCTGTAAAAAAGAACGAGGGACAGTGCCCCATGTGGGCCAATGACCTGCGAGTTGAAGAACAAAAATGAGGCATCATCAAAGGAGACATATGGAATGTGCTTTAATCAGGCTTTCAGAGTGGTAAACAATTATTTTCTGAAGTACACCATCGGTTGCGTCAGATGAGGGCTGTACGGACGCATTCCTGCATTTTCTCGGAAGAGGAATTAAGCTTTGCTCTGCAAAGCCATTTGCATAGAGGCAATTTTCAAATCCATTTGTGAATATATACGAAGCCAGACATTTGCCAGCTGCTTCTTTCATCAATTCCCTAATAAACCCACGGAAAGCAGGAAAGGGGGCAGAAAAAAAGAATCTTATTAAGTCTTTGTATTAGTCAGATATTAAAACCCAATCTTTAATGCGAGCCAAGGGGCATTTCACACTCGATGTGTAAATTTCCCATGAATCACTGAGGGCATCACTTCACACGCCGGCTGAGGGAAACCCCCCTCGAGGGAAACAAGTCAACTCTTTCATTTCACAACTCCTTTTCTCTCTCCCCTCCGCCGCCGCTGTCTCCTTTTTTCTTCCACTTTCATCAGTCTGGTGTCACTTGAAAGGCAGCGGAGAGAAACAGAAGAGGAGAACTCTGGGTTTCCTTTAGAAGATGTGCTGCGCGAATGCAGCTGGGTGCACGAGTTAACCGTGCGAATCGGCCAGTAATCCGTTAAGGATACCGGCAGGTGCAGGTGCCACCTTTTTTTAATGCAGCAAACTGGGAAAAGGAGGCTGTAACCAGTGCCACCCAATCCCATAATGCACGCTGCTTCCTGCACCCACAGCAGACACGGTCGACCCTTTGTACTCGTCTTTTTCGCCCCGTGGACGTCTGACTGTGGGACAGGCAGTCACGGTGTGCGGAGCGGGAAAATGCGATAGAGGCGTCTGTGTGAAATTTCTTTCATGGGGGACTAGGTTGCACATTTCCCCCTCTTTTTCTGGAAGCCACAGCTAATTTTACACACCCTTATCTGGCCCCTTTTCGCTGGCAAGGCGCCTGCTTCTGCATGGGTCGGAGGCACTGGGCCATTTGCCACGCTTGAAGACAGCGCGCAAGAGAGAGATGCTCCTTGGGGTCTCTCCCTGCTTGGAGGATGTGGGGTGGCTCTCTTCCTGTTTCCATGGCAGCGCCTGGCTTTATTAGAATCCCATTCCAGATGCGGCACAACAGCCTCTCGCCCCTGCCCCCCTCCATAAGTGAGCCATCTTTCCCCCGCCTCACGCCCCTGACTGTTTTCCAGCGGTTAAGAAACTTGTCAAAAGTGAGGGATGGCGCGGTGTGTTGATAAATGAAGCATAATGGGATAACCACCGTGCGATTTCACACTTCGATAGCCCATGGCACTGCCACTACTCAAGGCAGCCTATTCCCGGTGCCACACGGTGGGGAAGCAACCATGCCCGAGTCTTTCCTATCACCGATATCTCTCTGGCCTCGTCCTTTGCAATACGACACCTCTGCCAGTCTTGTGCAATGTTCAGAATCTATGAACTGACTCCATTTTAATTAACCTGGTCTCATAAAAATACGTACCTCTGTGCACTTTTTGTGCAATACCGTTTCGTGTCATTTCACCTTTTATGCAGATTTCACCTGCCACTTCACCTGGAATAAAGGGTGTCAGAGTTTTACTGCCTCCAGTGTTAATTTTTCTTTTAGAAACTGCAGTGATATGTACTTATTTTGTGTCTCGCTAAAAAAGTGCACCCAAGTACATTTATGCCATGAGACCAGGTAGATTTTAATTCATGAGCATGGATTGGAGTGGATTGGCCACAACAGACAGGAAGCTGGAATCTGAATTGGAATGACAGGAAGAGTAATTTTACTGAATTGCAATTCCACACAGGTAATGCTTTCTGGGAAATGAGGTGTTCCTCCACCCTAGTCTACATAAGTGAGTGTTATAAAGAGATCCCCAAAATGAAAAAATCTATTTTATTAATCTCATTCATCTTACCCCCAAGTCGTCAAGACCTTTGTTCATCTTTGGAACATAAAGTAAGATATTTTTGATAGTATCCGAGAGCTCTCTGACACTGCATAGACAGCAACACAATTACAATGTTTCCAGGTCCAGAAATGTAGCAATATTTTTTTAAGATAAAGATTTTAGGTTAGAGCTAAATCTGGTAATTCCGTCGAGTGATCAAATTTTAATATACCAAGCTCTGTTTTGTACCTTTGTAATACACTGTTAACCACTAAAAGCAGGTGGTGATGAGAAAATCACATGATGAACCAAAGCCCATTACAAGCAGCTTTCAAACATTAACATTTTAAACATGAACATTAACATCATCCACACAAACACTAAACACCATCATGGTAACGCTCCAAAAGTTATTCCCCAACACTGTACAGTTTATTTTAAAAAATATATTTTCATTTAACACAATTTTGTTTGAGTCCCTATTTAAACAACTGCATTGTGTTAAACTGACTTGGAACAGTTTTGTTTTGTTTTAACTCAATATTTTCATTTTGAAAGAACATAAATGTTTTTATGTCTTCCTATTCCTTTATTTTTCGGTTAAATGTTTTAGTTTGAGTTCAACAAGCATATCATTTTCATTAAAACTATATTTGATCAATTTGAGTCGACCCAACTCAATTAAATTTCATCGCATTAATTTCTTTTTTATGAGTTGGGGCTACACATATTTATTGGATGGAGTTTATCCAATGAATCTTTTTTTTTTGAGTGCACACACGAAACTGAAAAATATTAATATAAATATATAAATATTAATTTAACAACATTAGACGTAACATACAACCATAATGTACAAATTTGATGAGAAAAAAACATACTGAACAACAACAAAAAAAACAACATCAAATTTGAAATGTAACGCAGGGTATGTCAATTTATGTTTATTAATTGCAAATAATATGTTATTTTTCACTTCCAAAAATGGCATACTACTGTAAAATTACATGTAATGTGCAGTACAGTTTTCACAATATATAGTAGGGGAACTTACCGTTAATCGTTTAACAGTTTTTTTCCCTGTAATTTTTTTAAAGTGCAAATGAGACTTCTGCTTTCAGGAAAAAGTTGGATAATTTAATCTCCACATTTTAATAATGGATACTTTTAAATTAAACAATTTTTTAAAAGGGATTCTCCATCCCAAAATGACAATTTTGGCTTTAAAGGGTTAGTTCGCCCATTTAAGACATGAAGTTGTATGCATTCTTTACCAGCACTATAGTGTATACACACTGACCCACTCTGTGATCACCTCCCTGGGCAGAGTTCTGGCCGCTGGAAGTT
>JAUCMS010000012.1:5286609-5296997 GCA_032357445.1 Enteromius radiatus | reverse complement strand
CAGTGTGTATACACTATAGTGCTGGTAAGGATTGCATACAACTTCATGTCTTAAATGGGCGAACTAACCCTTTAATCACATGTCGTTCCAAACCTGTAAAAGATTTGTTCGTCTTCGACATACAATATTTGGATAAAAAACAGGAGGGTCGTGACTGTCCCAAAGTATGAAAGACTTCTTTTAAATACTTCACCTGCCATGAGTGGTTCAACCGTAACGTTATGAAGCGACAACAATACTTTTTTATGGAAATAAAACAAAAATATATTTTCCTCCAAAATTCAAATTTGAAATGCAATTCTGTATCCTGTTCAATACCTCATTTTAAATTCAATTTAACTTTACGAATTGAATTGGAATTTGAATGCCACTCTCAATTCAATTCTGATTCATCCACAACCCTTAAATCCTGCCAACATCACGCACTGACGACCCGAGAGAAACATTCAGACTCTGTTGAGGGCATCTGGAGCATCGTTTTTTCTGACGTACTTTCCAATCCAAATATGAGTTACATCCCGAGCAGAAAATACAGAGCGATGGAAAATGAGATGATTTAGCAGGCTATTATGGGCTATTATTTTTGTTAGACAGCCCTCTGGGTGCGGGGTGCCAAAACGTGGGCCTGACACCCATTAGCCAAACTCATCCATGTGCATGTCACGGTCAATAAGACCCCACTAAAATGTCATCGCCCTAATAGCTACTTACTGCCAGAGCACACACAGGACCCATCTCACGCTCCTCTTATCACCATCACGATGGTTCGCAGGCGTCCCATGCAGCTTAGCAGGAGATAATAGCTTTCCAAGCATCACGAATCAGCATCTGGAAAAGAAAGGCCAACTTATTTTTCTCTGTTCATGGTATGGTTAGCATGCTAGTCTTTCCCGCTTCCTTACAGTATTGTACAGAAAGGACAGCGTAGGGAATAGGGATGCAGTGATGGATGATGGCTAGAATACTAAACACTCCGCTGGGTATTACAAAAGCCTGTCTTACAGGCGGAGTTAAATTTGTTTGTATTGCCAGCTCAAATGCTAAGGATTAGCGAGAATGTGAGGAGAATTCTTAAGTTGGCAGATGTGAGGCGACCTTGTCACACACAGGAAGGACGGCCGTTTGCAACAAGGGAGACAACGGTTATAGATATAACGCATTCATGCGAGAATATCAGGCTCGTATTGATGAGGGCAATGAAGCTCTGCCATTTCTAATGAGCGACGTGTGAGAGAACTGGAAATGTGGAGACGTTAATGCTGCCAATTTTGAGTCCATTTCTTTGCTATTTTCTGGAAGGTGATTGAAATAACAAAGCTGAAAGATAAAATAGCAGCCAATAACACATGATATTCGCAACAGCAGGTTCATGGGTTCGATTCCCAAGGAGCGCCTGCACTGATGCAATGCAAAGGCAATGCAAGTACCTTGGATAAAATAATAATTTATGCAGAATCACTCATGCTTTTATATGCATTTGTCCCTCTTTAAACTTTGCACTGTTTATGTGGCGTACATGTTCATTTTAACAGCAGTTATTATTTGTGTAATTACATGTTTGTAACTTAACATATAAATATTATAAATACCTCATGTAATACTTATTCGTGATCATTTATTACAGTTTTTAACATTCATATATGTTTGCATCTGGCTTGCATTTTCTTGAAATTAAAGCCTTAGGCTCCATGTTGCAAACTTTCTCAATCTGTACAATTCAAATAGTCTCAACATATCACATATTTTCCAAATGCATACATGTAAATCTAACTAATTAATGGTCATTGCTGTACAATGCATAAGCTAGCCTAAAACCTATGAAAAACGAACTCAGCACTTTGCTCACAAAAGTTGTTGGCAAGTTGATAGTTTTAAACAGCGTCATCTCAACAAGTATCTGCCTCATATTGCCTTTGCGAGTAATAGAAGCAGCCGAATGTGTTCTCGGCGTTTATGTGCGAGAGTGACACTGGAAAATGCATAATTCATTTTCATTTGTGAGAAATAAATTGGGGAGGGTGGGGAGGGGGAGGCTCTGCTCCAATATCTCGACGAACGCCTCTCTCCGAGACAGCTGGATGCACGTGGCTGGGTAATAACATTAAATTGGTTCTGTCAGGTAATTTCTACAAGTGTTAGCCACACTGGAGGCTGGGGTGCAGCACAATCAGAGGAGAAGGAATCTGACGAGGGAGGGGGGCATCGCATCACGGCTCATCCTAAACTGCTCTGCGGCCGCCTCCTCTCTCCTCACCGCCTGGCCTCCGTGAAGGTAATTGCAATCTGGGATTGACGCTGTAAATATTGACCCTCTTGACCTGTTTCTCTGATGGGATTCTAACTGGGGACGTTACTTTTGGGGGTGTATGGGAATGTGTGTGTTAGAGAGAGCATTATATAGAAACACTGAAATTGAAAGATCAGATGGTACTATGTATATTATATATATGATGTCATCGAAGCTTTACATGCATAATAACCTCATTATCCAATCTTTTTCATTACGGAACTAAGGTTTGCATACTGAAATGGAAGAACATTAATTTTATATATAACGACTTTACAATATTATTGTCTATCTGTATGTAGTATTTTGTCTACCTTAGCCAGCATTTCCTTTGAAACAGCACAATCATTAAATATATGTAGCAAAATATCTAGAAAATGTTTAATATATATCTAAAAATATCTAATGCCTTTGCAAGACTTTAAAGCACATGCACATGATTACTGAATGTAGCTTAAAGTGGCATCTGAAGCCCCAAACTCTCCCACGGCTAAATGTTAAACCCTGACACCTGTTTCTTGACTTACCTCGCAGGCTACTGCAGTTCTCGGCCACACTAATAAAGCAGTGCAGTGACGTTTGAGCTGAAACAAGTTGCTCTTTTAGGAAGTTTATAATGTTCTACTGACACCAGCGTCTCCTATTACTCTTGATCTATGGGCTCTGTAAGGTCATTTCATCCCCGTGGCAACACCAACGTCATGCTGTTCCTTGACTCACAGCTTAGACAAATGCCACTGACCGCTACTGATCTCAAACAAACAATCAGTTCTCTTGGCGAGCGGTCCTTCCCATCGCTAATGTCAGCCTCACAAACACTAACTCTGACTGACCCGAACACCAACGCATAAACAAAACAAAAAGCCATCAATGCAATCACATCGCCTGAGAGGAGTATGTGCACGGATGCTGGGAAGGTTCTCAGGGGTCTTGTCGCTTTGATACTACTCTTAAGATGCTAAACTTCCATCCTTAACCTCCACACAGCACTTGGTGCTTGATTGATAAGATATATCAGAACACACCAGATGAAACACTCAAAACAAGCTAAATCCTAGAGATCTAATCCTTTTTTGATCATCATTCTGAATTCAATCCAGACATCTGTAGCATTTTTGTTTTTTATTAAAAAAACCAAACCAAAACAATACTTTACCATATTTTGTGGAATAGAATAACAATGTGAATATTAATAATAAACGATTGGCATTGACACCCTGGCCGTTTTAAAGGGTTAGTCCGCCCATTTAAGACATGAAGTTGTATGCAGTCCTTACCAGCACTATAGTGTATACACACTGACCCACTCTGTGGTCACCTCCCTGGTCAGAGTTCTGGCCGCTGGAAGTTTTTTAAGAAAGTAGTCCCGGTTAGTTTCCGGGGCCTCAAAACTGTGCGTTTTTACGTGAAAAAATTATATGCGTTTCAAAGCTTGATTAATTTACAACACAAAAAACACTCCAAACAATATTCATACCTCACTTTTAATCGGCACTATTTTCTTTCCATTTCCATCAATCAGCGCTGCTGTCAGAAAAACAACTTACAATCGCACACCGCATTTGTTACATTTAATTCAAGTGGTGGACTAACACTGTTATTTCAATCCCCAAACAGGCAAAACTAAGTGAACTAAGTGATATAAGTTTCATTTCAGATGCTTTCAGACATTATTATCTTTAAATATGCACATTCTCTGGCTAATGAATGCAGAAAAGTGACCAACTGGATCTACACTAATGCAAATAGATGATATGAAACTGAACATTTTTATCGGACTTGCATCTATTTTTGATGCATTATTTTAGCAGTACATGAAGTGGTTAATGTTAGTATCCTCTCAGTCTTGCTGGCAAACATACACTAAAAGCCCTTGAAGTTCCTACTGTGACAGAGGCCAGAAAGTAGGTGCTGTGCAGGTAGACCTCACTCCCCTGATCTCAAAAAACAGGGCCTGCCCCCCACGCTGGAGACATGGGTTCGAAACCCACTCTGAGTGAGGACGAGTCATGGTGGCGGAAGCGGACCCAGGGGGGTTACACTAGCAATCACAGAGAAACATGCTAAACACATTCAGAACACCTAGCAACAATATAAAACACTACACAGCATCATGGTGACTAGTTCTGCATGGAAGCACCGTCCACATTTTCTTAAGAGAACATCCAAATTTAGTGTCTCCGGATCTTTCTCTTTTTCTTTCCTCGACAAGGCTGATATTTTGGGATCTGGGGCCATCTACAGATCTAACGAAGTGGAGATGAAGCAAATGGGCTGCAGTGAAGCACACAGGCTAAAAGGCTGCCGGCCCAAACTAGATTTTAATCATGTCACTGCTATTTGACATCAGCACTGGGAAGTCCAATGCATTTTAGTGAAACGCTTCGTTTGTCTCAATGAATCAGTTCAAGAAACCAATTTATCACTCAGCTGTGCTCTCAAAAGCCTCATGCTGTATTTTTGAAGCATTTGGTAAACTAGGAACTACTATTGCTTGCTTATAAAAAGAGGGTTGAAAACAAGTTAAGTTGCTGTCTTTGTTTAAGAGTCTTAATCTTTATTTTGAGTGTCAAGTAATCTGATCCAGGCGATAAAACAAACACAAATGATAACAGCAATATTTTTATTTATTTATTTGTTCTTTCAGAAATAAAACCATAATTTAGCCCAACAGAAAAAAGAAAGCAGTTGAAAGAACCATGCAATGGCACAGGCCACTATTCTTTCAGTGCTTTTTTTGAGCAGCAATGCCAAAACTACAGCATCACAGCAAATTAAATTACATTTCACCCAAGTTGAGAGCTTGTGAAACTGGTAAGATAAAAAGACCATACTGTGAAATAATGGAAAGAAAACTTTTCAGAAATAATTCCTATGAACCAAAAGCCTATTTATTTAATCAGCATTTAATCCTTCACTAAATCAGAGCAGTTACTCAATCTACTACTGACTCACTTACAAGTTCGAACATGTAATCCTCGTTGATTGTTTATTTGCAAGATGTTGCAAATGATTTTGTAATGAAAATAATATGAAGTTTGATCATTTTTATATTTAAACATTAACATGGTTGCCCAATTAAGTCACTGCTAAATTGGGAAGTTAAGATGTTGAACTGAATGCAAAAATATAATATTCAACTTATTGATTTTTTTTTTTATTATAATAGTATTACCAAACTGTATTTATTTATAATTTAAAACTAAATAAAGTACAATAATAATCTATTCTGAATAATTTTATTTTTTATAATTGTATTTAACACTATGTGCAACGTGAGCACTAAACCAAATCTCCAATATATCTGTATATTTATGTATATATAAAGACTTACATATAGTATTTATTTAGAAATATTTACATGTTTAAAAAAGCAAAGTATGTACATGCATTTTCATAATATCTATAGGATATAACATAATTCTTTTCCTAAATATATACATGCACATGCATATATATATATAAATAAGAACTATACACAGTAAACACATACAGTACTGTATATTATAAACTAACAAACGTCTAAGGTCTGGTTGACGTCTGGACTTCATTTTCATTTTCAAGTTATCAGCAGATTCCTTCAGTTGCAAGTAGTTCCAGCTGTAGTTAGTTTTATGTATATTGTAATGGCCAATTAAAAAAATAAAACTGAAAAATATGTCAAGTGTATGATTTTGGCCACCACTACTGCATACACATATTTATATGATTAATATTATTATTATGATTCCCTCAGCATTCAAGCAAACACCACTCACAATAAAAACCTTGTGTAATCTTAAATAATGCTAGCTATCAAAATAAGACCTACAAATTGTTTTAAAATCTGGTTTATGGCTGATGATTCATGCCACCCACCTCAGTTTCCCTCTCAAATGAAATCACGGTGAATCAGTTTGACAGAATCATTAAAAAGAAGAAAACCTAGCTCTGTGATTTAAGCGGGTTTTTTTTGCACGATTCTAAAATAACCACCTCATTAACTGCTTTGACGGGTCTTCTCAATGCTTTCTCAGGTGAATCTGAAATCAATCGCACTTTCGGGTCAAAAGGCATTGTCTCTACAGCCAATGCAATTTCGGCAGCCGATGCGAAGGCGAACGTTTGAGGCTTGAGAAGCTTATTAGTGTTTAATTTCCTCTCCAGACAAAATGCAGCTCTTTCTACGGCTGTGACCAAGCGTATAGTCGTCGTAATATGGCATTGTTATAAAACTAGCCTGCGAGCTAGCTAATGGTCAGCGTTTTTGCCCTTTCTCGACTGAACTCGGGTCGCTTTTGTGCCACAGGTAGAAGCAGGTGCAAATTCCTTTTCTATCCCCTTCTAACCTCTTCCACACTCTTCTCCTCCTCGTAGACAGACAATCAATACTTTATCAGCCGCCAGACAGCCAAAGCTACAGCCGCGCCACCAGAGAAGCAATTAGCCGCCTTAACAAAGACGGACGCTTGTCTCCATCCTAAACAAAAAGAAGCGACGGCCGAGAGAGAGAAAACAAACTCCACATCAAGGTGTTTTTGTCACTTTGCATTTGGATGCCAAGCGCCTCACGCCGGCCCCTAATGGATATTGAATAGACAGGCGCACATTAGCAAACCGCAACAAACAAACAAATAGTCCTTATCGGGGCAAGCTATTCATTTGAAAAGCAACGTGGGAACCCTGAGGGGACCCTTGAAGAGAAAACAAGAGAGCGACCGAACGAGAGCGCTTCTTTGTTCAACTCATCCCGGGAGTATTCGCCGCCGTTACATTTTTCCCGCTACGATCATTCAAAGCTAATTGGGTGACAGGAGTTCTGAGTCGGCAATATCACGTGTTTGCTTTGACACAAAGGCGAAACTCAGCAGGGCAAGATGGCGCGTAAACAAGCGTGACAGTCGCTCCTGACGCCGTACCATTCATTTGTTAATTAAGATGGATGACTCATTACGGTCTCGTAAGCTACATGTGCTACAGGGAGA
This sequence comes from Enteromius radiatus, assembly GCA_032357445.1. NCBI lineage: Eukaryota > Metazoa > Chordata > Actinopteri > Cypriniformes > Cyprinidae > Enteromius > Enteromius radiatus. The sequence goes on along the minus strand of JAUCMS010000012.1, from coordinate 5,289,746 downwards.
GATGGAGAGAGACGCTTCACGTCGGTGTCAGTTGTATAATTGATGCCAGAGCTTGCCGGAGATCTGACGCGCTCTTCCCTCACATGTTTCCAACGAGACGAGGGCCTTTCATTCACTGATGACACACGGGAGGCAGCGTGGGTAAGCCTACGGCAGAACATACACTAGCCTACGCACTTCAAAAGGGCATCGTATACTGTACAGTGCCGACACGCACTCGTCATTTCACACGCCGTTTCCAAAAACACAAATCTGTCTCAGGGGCCAGCCAGATTCAAGATGTCCACGAACCACACGTCTATTTTCCCTCCGCCTGGTCACAGAAATATAACAAGTGCTGACTGTAATTGACAGTTTTAGTCTCAATGGGTGGCTTTTCGCAGCTTGTGTGAGTCAAGTGTAAGTTGTGGTTTACACCACAGAACTAGTGCTTCCCTCAAGGTTACTCATTTTAGTCACTTAAAACTCTTATTTGCTTTAATGTCACTCTACACCCGGGAAACAGTAATATGCAAATTAGTCCCCGGTCTTCACTCAAACCTGCTCCACATTCACTTGCTTGAAGTAGTAGTAAACGCTGAAGTTAATAATGCCACACAAAGGCAATATTACAATAATCCATTTATGTTTGAAATCATTTTGGGTGGGAGTTAATGTCAGGTCAAGCTTTATTGTCATTCCGCTACATGTGTGGACATACAGTGGAACGAAATGCAGGACCACGGTGCTACATAAATAAACATAAATACAAACCTGTAGAAACAACCTATACTGTACATGTAACTATACATATACTATAAATAATTGACTACACATACACATAACCTAAGACAGACTATACAAGTAGTTTACATGGACTAGCAACATGGACTAGAACGGCTTGATGAAAACAAAGCTGACTTTGACAGGGTAAGGAAGGTGTTTCTACACAACCACTGACATATTTTAACCAAAGTATGTTATAGACTTTTCATTAAGACCCTAAAGAATCATAAATGGGCATCCAATTAATGAGTGCTATTGTTGTTCATACTGTATGTTAACATCTCAAAAAGTGTGTTTTAGGGTTTAATGACAGCTTAAGTGCACGATGCACTTAGGTGAAAAGCAACAGCCCATAGGATATTACTTTGTATTTAAATATAAGCATGTTTAGTCTCACAGCCAGTGCAGTAAGAAAAACATGAACTCATGTTCAAAACACAATTAATAAAATCTAGTCTCATATCTTACTGTATGTGGTGTTGCTCATCATGTCAAGGATGTTTAGGTACTTAAGTGGAAAATTGGTGCAGAGCAGAAATCTGTGAGAGCAGTAATAATCCAATGGCATCAAAGGAATATTAATTCATGCACAAATACAGAGAGAAATGCATAAAAGTCAAAATAAGGAAGAACTTTTTTTTAAAGAGTTAAACAACTTGCTGAATATATCAAATCAAATATGGTGTTACACTCACACTATTTCATATACTGTGTATTTCCAGTATTTTCAAGCTTGTGATCATTAAGATTATTGTTTTAATTGTTAATTGATCAAACCAAGTACACCTGTCTGCAGCCTGCAGATCGGGGCAGGACTGAACCTGGGGCGGGGCTGCACGTGTCGCTTCGACCCATATTTGCCCTGATTGGCTGGGTCATCTTTCATAGGCATATATGATAGAAAATAATTGGAGTTGGTGTAAAACAGTGCATGGATTTATGAGCGAATCACAACAGCTGTCCAGTCCTCTCCAATTAAACAGAGGTGTCTAATTCCAAACTAGTTTGAGCTTAAACAGCTCCGTCTGATTATTATTATGAATACTTAGGAGCATATTTTATCTGAGAATTACATAGGACTCACATCCTGGCTCAGAGAACCAGACATATTCAGTTGTTTATGGTTAAATTGACTCTATGTCTGTTTTATTAAATCATGAGATGAGATTTTAGCTGCTGCAAGTTTAATCTACTGGATCAGTTGAATTCACAAATGAATCATTCAGTGGAAGCCTATTTGTGAACCAGCTGACTGAAAAGAATCGGTTATCGGAGAAGATATCAATTTATTATATTTATATCACTAAAATACAAATTAGTATTTTACCGCGGGTGACTGTAGTTTTCAGATCTGGCTTGAGCTAGCAATGAGTTCAAATGTGATGGTTTCCAGTTGACTGCAATTTGGGATGTCCCTGAAACCATATCAAAATTAAAAAATGGCTTACTTAAGGATAAGCATTTTGCATTTTTGGACTGAGCCACAAAACAAAATTAAAAAAAAGTTTGCGCAATCTGTGCGTCATGATCTCTAAACAGTAAATGATGTATTAAAGTTTAATTTGTAATGTATATGTTTGAAACTTGATGAAATAAGCACAATATTAACAAATGCACTGAAATAAGTGCATGATGCGAAAGTTGCGTTCATTACTATAGCAACAGATTCCGAGCAAGTTCTTCCAAAATTATTACAGAATTAGCCTAGCACAGAATTATTGGTATAAATAAAATGTTCTCGATTTCTTTACTTTAAACAAAGGTGAGGGAAAAGTCTATGCTTTGCAATGTAGAGAATAAAAGGTTTAATAAAAATTAAATGGCGCACAGCAGACACATTAACCTACTGCGGTGTCATTTATCAGCTGACTAATAATTACATGCAATCCATTGTCTTGCCATGCTATATAAATAAAAACAATACTGATGCATCCTTTTAATTTCTTGTCTCATTCTGATGATATGAAATGATCAAATCTTCAAAAAAATATATAATTCATAATTCCTCTATCTGAAAACATCCAATTAATTTTTTTTTTTAATATAGTGTTTTGTTTGTATGATAGCCTAAAGACCAGCTTAATTTAGCAAAACAATCAGTTACAGGCTATTTTCTTTTTCTTTTTCTGTGCATTATAGTGAAAGCTTTGTGAAACTGCACAACATAATCCGTCCGTATCAGTGGCATCGTTAGGCCTATTTTAGGGGGGCTGAAGCCTCCCTAAACTATTCTTAAGCCCCCCTAAATAATTTGGTGTTTTTCTTTTTTTTTTTTTTTACTTATTCGATTTTTTCTTTTTTTTTTTTTTACAGAACTTGCAGACAAATTCAATATAAAGATGCAGGAATATGAGTTTAAAGAAATAATAATA
>JAUCMS010000012.1:5272283-5286509 GCA_032357445.1 Enteromius radiatus | reverse complement strand
GTCACTCGTTTTAGCTCTGAAAAATCGAGCTGAGCTCATTCAGGTTATCATCAGTGGAAATAATAATAATCACTCCTTTTTTATTTTCAGTTTTTTTTCTTGTTATTGATGCAGCAAACACATTTCCTCTACAAATATCCTTTCCTAGCAAATATCCTTTCCTCCACAATCAGCAGCAAAAGTACTCATTTCGCTATATGTGCCATTTCACTCTTGATGGTGCTCATAGAGCGTGGGAGTACTGAGCAGTTATTTTTGCTACTTTATACGTTTTGAACGAGTAAAAACACACACTTGTATGAATCAAAATGCCTGCATTTGCAAGTCTCATTAAAGTCTGTTGTTTATTTGTCTTTAGTGACCTTGAGTTTTTTGGTTTTTTTTTTACTAGAATTTTGATATTTTTCTGAATCCTGAGCTATCTTAAAGACTTTATTTGTAGCAAAAATATATACCATTACATTGAAATAAAGTTACTCACTTTGGGATTTTAGTCATTACCCAACGCTGTTCTTTTGCTCTTCATCAAAGTTTTAGTTTAAAAATAAATAAATAAATAAAACCATTAGAAATGATTCTTGAGCAGTTTGTCAGAATGATTACTGAAGGACATCTCAAACAAAACAGTTATTTTAAACTGTAATAATATTTCACAATATTTTGATTAAACAAAGGCAGCATTGGCGACCATAAAATACATCAAAGACACAATTTAAATTACCGTTACTGTCAAATTTATTTCTTACATCATTAAAACAGAATTTCGACAAACAGTCAAGTCTTTTCCCATTCATCTCGACAGCGGATGTTCTTATATAAGGTTGAAATAGCTGCCGGGGGCGTTAATAATATGGTCGCAGAGTGAACTGACTTGCTTTAAAGTACTCATTAATTTTGAACAGACAGAAACTTTGATCACAAAGTCTACACAAAATTTCCAGTGTTTTTTTCCTCTAGCAAAAACTGTTATGCAATATTTCAAATGGACCATTTTTTTTTTTCCCAGGCCAGTGTGTTATTGTGATAAAATGCATTTCAACCGGTAATAATCAAACCAATGTTTGGTCACATTATGCATCAGACAGACGGTCTGTTCTTATAAATAAGCTGCTGCAATGAAGAACAGACTTTATGCTGATTACTAAACGACTACAAGTGATTAGATTCACACATACAGTGGCAGGCGGCCCGTTTTTCTAAAACGAGTCAAACTCTCACGGTCTAGAGACACGGCGCGCTTGGACGTCCTCGGTCGACTGCGCATGGCACTCGTTGAGCAGTGGGAGCTGGTTTTTAATGGAAAGAGAACAGTGGGAGACAATCTCCTGTTTGAACATGGGAGCCCCCGCACCACACACACACACACACACGGCAGATGAGTAATGTGAACGCGAGCGAGCACCGGGTGAATGAATTCAACATCCCCCTCAACACGTGCACATATGACAGGCTGAGGACGTGCGGTGGGCAGAACAGCGGGAATCAGTCTGAATCAAGCCTCCTCTCTCTCTTTCCCTCGCTGTCAATCATAACACATCTCCCCATCTTTCTCTCCCTCGGTGCACAACCCATCCCAGAATCCTTTGCTTTCATTACCGGCGGCGAGATGCCCTGCTCACCCGCTGTCTGTTTGGCCCTCACCTCTATCTGAAGTGACCAAGACCTGCATCACATTCACATCACACATTCGACATTTAGAGCCGATGAAATCCTGCTAAACACGGCGAGTTCCTTGCATCCCCTACATAGAGGAAGACTATATATACCGGCATTTCCTTTAAAGGAATTATTCATACAATATTCTGCGTCTCAGGGTGTTATTATTTGTGTTTCAAAGAACTTTCTAGGTCACGTTTCTGGAATTCATAACATAGCCCCAAAGCTTTTATGTAAATTCATGCATTTCATCTCTCTGCTAATAATAATTCAAATTGTCTACGGTCATATATACAGATGCATAAACCTAAATTTGGTGTTTTTATTGTAATACTTTACAGTAAAGTTTAATATTTTTATTATTACTTTATGCATTAGGCATTGAGAATTAACAATGCTCTTTTTATCATCTACTGTAAAAGATGCTATTATTATTTTGCCAACATTTTATTTTAAGGCCCAATTCTCAGAATGAACTAGTTGCTTATTAGTATGTATAGTACTAGCATATTGGCTGTTTATTAATACAAATAAATTAAGATTTACAAAGCAATTTTTAAGGCCTTATTCTATATAACCCATATTTAAGATCCCTAAATCCAACCCCATACCTAAACTTAACAACTACATCACTAACTATTAATAAGCAGCAAACTGGGAGTTTATAGAGACAATCTACTAACACTCTAATGACTACTAGTTGACATGTGGTTGTAAAGTTACTTACTGTTAGTAGAATGTCTAAAGTGGACTATCAAAATAAAGTGTTACCCCATATTTTAGATCCTTTAAATGGATCCTGTTTATTTAGTTTTTTCTAGGCTTGATTGTGTTTATGGGGTGCAGTCTAACATGTGTTGGTAACACTTTACAATAACAGTACATGAATTATCATGCACTAATACATGAATTAACAATTTCTTGACTATAAACTAATGATGAGTTAAGACATCTATTAATCAAGAACTAACTTAACTACGACACGACTCACGACTCCTTAATTACATGTTAGTTACTGCATGTTAGTTAATGTATTGGCTCATAATAACTAACTCTTCATTAATCACCTATAAAATAACATGAATTCTATATCCTTAAAAAGTTATCAACTACACATTTTTTATACATATTCAGCTCATCTAAATCAGATATTTGGTGCTTTTGGGGGGTTTGTAAAGAAGTGGAAGAGCAGAGGTGCTGTGGCTGTATTTGGGTGGAGAAGGAACTGAACGGTTGGAGGAAAGTCGACATTTTAGAGAGGCAATAGTGGCTCATAAGAAGAGCAAGAGCACAAGAGAAACATCTGACTTCAGTGCATTATTATGATATAATGACAGTAAACCAATCTATAACATAACCAAAGCGATAATCATTTTCTCTAATGAACTTGTTTTTAATTATGAATGCATTGTTTGTTGGATGAGTTTGGTTAAATGTAAATATTGTAAGAAATTATCTATCATTCACTGATGTTTGTGGCAGCTGCAGGTGGCAGATCTATAAACAATGTTGTGCCATTAAAGCATGCTTGATTTAGTTTAACACAAATTGTTAATTAATGCATTAACTACAGTAACATGCAGTAACTAACTGTAACGATCAGCTGGATGTGTCAGCGCATCTCTGGCTGGCACTCCAGTGATAGACTCTTTCTGTGTGTTCATGTCTGTTTCTCCTGGACTCCATTCCCCATAATGCATCTCTCCCCCACAGCTGTTGCTAGTCAGGTTCAATCATTCAATCAGTACTTCCTGTATAAATACCGGTCTGTTTGTCTGTCTAGTCACGGTTCATTGTTTATGTGTACTGTCTTTCTGTCGTGTTATCCATTGGTGGTTTCTTTGTGATTCTGGACTTTCTGTTACCGACCTCGCCTGCCTTAGATTACCGTTTCTGTCTTGCCCTCTGGACCCCTCGCATGACCCACGCAACGGACTTTTACTATGATTCAGCCTCGCCTCTGACATGGATGTTTGCTGGTATTGACCCTGTATGTCTGTTTATGCTCTGTGTGCTGTTAATAAAAGCCTGCACTTAAATCCGAACGCCTTCTCGCATTGTGATCGTGACACTAGCATGTAATTAAGGTGGCGTTATTCATGCAGTAATTCATGTGAGTCGTGTAATAGTTAAGTTAGTTCTTGATTAATAGATGTCTTAACTCATCATTAGTTTATAGTCAAGTAATTGTTAATTCATGTATTAGTGCATGATAATTCATGTACTGTTATTGTAAAATGTTACCCATGTGTTTTTTTAAAAAAAAACATTATTTTTCACAAAATTTTCGTTTATTCCATACAGCTCTCTTTTTAATTTTCTGTTTTTATGAATCCCCTCCCTTAGAAATATGTGAATCAGATTGGTTAGCTGGTTAGCTTGTGATCGGCTACACCGCCTCTAATGAGTGTCTGAATGCCCCTCACCTCAGTAGCATGTGCTCAGGTTGTATTGTAAACTTTAGCGTCATCGACATTGCTTATCAATTAGTGAAGTGGAATACACAGAACCTGTGCAAGCGCAGCTCTTAATGGTATGTTTTTTAAACTTTTAAACTTCCAAAAACAAATCAAGATATTTTTGATGATATCAGAGAGCCATCTGATCCCAACCCAGCATATATATTTAATGTATTTGACGTAATGAACATCAGACGCATGAATGTGTTCCCTTATCTTAAGTGTTGCCAACTATGCGTTTAACAGAAATTGCATACATATTATATGCACACACATTTAAAGACCAAGTCTATGCCTGTGAGCAACAGCGTTTACTTCTGTAAGTGTGCATACGTGTCTTTACATGCACAACGCTATATACGCCGTTCTCTAACCTCCGTTATGTCTCCATATGTCCTCGCTTGTGTTTATCCCTCTCTCCATCTCAGTGACATCCCTGTCTCATGTTATCTCTCTCCCACACACATTCTGTCTTTTAAAGCTGTGTATCTATCGCTCTCACTCCCCTTTCAGCTCGTCCATTCATTGCGTCTATCTCTCCTTGTCTCTCCTTGTCTCTCTGATGGACCGAGCGTGGAAAGGAACTACTTTTCCCCCCCAATATCTCTGATTCCATCTACTTTTCCGCCCCCTTTTCTCCTCCACGTCAAAAGCCAGACAGATGTCTCGTCGCTTTCTTCGGAGATCTTTGACAGCTAAGACGAATCGCGCAACATATAGAATGCGCTCGCAGGTTAAAAATTATCAAATGAAACAACAAAAAAAAACATTGGAAATATGTGTCTGCAGTCGGGCCGCATCTCGGCAAGCGCGATTACTGTGTTATCAGAGTGTGTCCTCTACGAAATGGGTTTTACAGGATTTCATTTGCTCTATATGAGGGAATCAGGTGCAGAATAGAACATCTACTTTACTGGTGTGATAGACATGGAGACATGCGACCCGGGGCAGCACACATTACACACACTCACACACACTCTCACTCACTAGTTATCATGTGGCAGCTGTGAGAAAGTTTGACACCGTCTGCCATTTCTCTTTGTTATCCAGACAATCGGAGCGGAGCAGAATGTTTCTTCTCTCTCCGCTCTATATAAAGCTTTGGGCTGCTGTGTCTGTCAGAGAGGTACTAAGTTTTCGACAGAGGAACTTAATGTACGTTTCAAAGTGAAACTTTAGAGGAAAAGAACTCCCGAGGTTTGGGATGTGTTGAGAATTACAACATCCCTAATAGGGAAGACGCAACCTTATCTTACTTGGGTTATGGGTTTACAAGAATATTCATGATACCATATCTATATTAGACTTATTAAAGGTGAAATGTGATTACCTGATCTAATTTCTATCTTCCATTGGAAACCAAACATATAACTCTGCCAGTTGTATCATTAGGTAACACTTCAGAATAGGGGGTCATAATAATACATTAGTTAAGCATTAATTAATGGTTAATTTGTTCACAACTAAGCATTATTTGAGCAAAAACACACTAGTAATTAACTTAACATTTTAATCATTAATTACTAGTGTGTTTTTGCCCAACTAATGCTTAATTGTCAACAAATTGACCATTAATTAATGCTTAACTAATGCATTATTATGACCCCCTATTCTGAAGTGTTACCTATCATTACAGAAACTGGGTATTTCAACCTTGAAAAACGGCATGCATCAGCTACAAAATAAATAATCCTATTTACAAAAAAACCATGATGCACTGATTTTATTTGAGCCCTCGTTTTACGAGTTGGCCGGTTTGTTAATTAACAAATGGTGGATAATAACCGGTACAGGTCATAATAAGGTTTATTCTTGACTGTATAATTAGTTTTTATGGATAACAGGTTATAAATACTCCTTTCAGTATATATATCTAAACATTTCTCAGGAAATCAAGAAACATTTATGTGAGAAGTAAAATGAATTAAGATATAAAGGGTTGTTTTCTGAGATTTGCTTAGCACAGGAAAAATATCTGCCAGCGGGGTAAGAAAAATAAACCTAATTCAAAGGGAAAACAAGATTACTTTTCTTATCCCACTGGCATAGTATTTTTCTTGTTTTAGGGAAAATACTCACTTAAAATTGATGCTTCTTTTAGAAAATAAGACTAAATATGACATTTTGCTTTTCAAGTAAATGTCTTAACGCACACACACAGTCAATGGGGTGAGAAAAATAAACTTAATTCAAAGGGAAAATAAGTTTATTTTTCTTGTTTAAAAAAAATAAAAAACAACTACATTTTAATACTATTTTCAGAAAATAACTTAATATGTCATTTTTTTTCTCTATATTTAGATATTTTTAACAAGCCAAAAACAGTCAGCAATCAAATTAGTTTTCTACTTCTCTTATAATTTTGTTTCAAGCTTACCGGTTTTGTCAGTAAGTGGTGAAGAAAGAAAGGTCATGAATCCAACACAACTAGTCCATTTATTTCCAATCAAAATCAATGTTGATTAATTCAAGATGACTTGATAAAATGGCAAGTTCTGCAAGATTTTTAGAATTTCTGTAGAAAATGTTTGTGCAAAACCCACTGCTAGGTGTTTTTGGTCGTCTACCAGGTCATTTCTATTATCCAAGTCTATATATCTAGCTCAAGTTCTCCTTCAGATTAACAATATCTGATCTGATCACCTGTCAGGCAAATAAACAGTTTATAAACAGCAATGGAAACACCATAAATAGTTGGATTGATTATAGTATTTTTCAAAACTGTGGTCAATATTTGTTAATGCAGCAGGCAACCTCTGAGAAAAACCATCGATCAATGCTGAAATGAGCCACGATTCCATTCAGTCAGAGTGTTTTAATCAGTACAGATGACAGTCGGTTGAAAGCAATGCCTCTGTATGAAGAAAACATTCATTCATGTCATTTCATGGATCAAAACCGCCAGGCAGAAGGGCTCCATTAATCAGCATTAACTCACATCGAGTGGCTTTGACGTGACAGATCTCACTTGACGGGTCTCCTCTCACTTGTAATTCAACACAGCGACTTGCGCTCGGACTGCAACTGAGCTTTCGAAAAAAGAAAAAAAAAAAAGTCGACTAAGAAGCTCTGAGGATCTGGCCCTCAGACAGGATGTGACTAGCTTACAGCTCCAGCTTTTAGACCTCGAGATTTCTCCAAGGATTGACAAAACGCTCCCTGCCAGACGAGAGCGTATGCATCCGGGGGTGGCAGGGGAGGCAGGGACGAGCTCAGACAGGGACATGCGGATGCTCTATGTGTCATCGCTTTTTTCACCGGGTGAGATGGAGAGAACGCGTCGAAGGACGCCGGTGACACATGGGCGAGCTGCTTTATTAAAATTCTGCCCACGGTGTTGCCCCTGACACTGACTCAGAGCCACAGTCTACCCCCTCCACCTGCTCCCACAGAGGTCGATCTGCTAATGACGTGGCCACCGGCCCAAAATGTCACTGGATTTCAGCCGATAAGAAGACGAGGTGAGTTTTGTGGCTTTTGAATTACTGGGCTTTGTGAGCCGATATGTGAATATGCAAAGAGGGGGGTTAATAGTGAGCGTGTGGGAATACCGTCTGTGTTTCTACATAACTTGGTGCGTTGAACTGATTGAAAGTAATTACTTTCACGGAAGAACACCTGCACGACGAATATGATCCAAGGAATGTCATTTACTGTCTTTACATTCAACTATTTATTTCTTTCTCAAAATATGTTCACTATTTTTCTTTTTAGTGATGTCACACGCTCCTAAAAATAAAGGTTCCAAAAGGAAGTTTCCACTGTGATGCCGCCATAGAAGAATTCTTTTTTGGTTCCCTAAAGAACCTCCAGTGAACAGTTTTAAAAAGGAACCTTTTTTTATTAGGGTACAATCTTAAAAATGAAGACCACTAAAGGATGTTTTTGAAGTTATACCATCGAAGAACCATTTTCGGTTCCCCAAAGAACCTTCTAGTGAACAGTTCTTAAAGAAACAGTTGCTGTTTTAAGAGTATGAACATTTTTTCCACTATTAAAAATCTTTTGTGGAATGGAAAGATTCCATGAAATGTAAATGTTTATAACTAGTAATGCTAACCAGAAACCAAATAGCTATTCACTCATTCTTTCATGTTGTAGCTGGAAAACTGGGGTTGGCAAAACCCTGGGGGTTCAAGAAGAAAATGGTTTGTGACTTGGGAAAAAAGCTAATAACTAAAGGGTTACTTCAACCGAAAATTAATTCCAAATCCATGAACCATCTTCAGAACACAAATTAAGATATTTTTGATGAAATCCAAGTTTTTTGATCCTGCAAAGACAACAACTGAACTGACATGTTCAGGTCCAGAAAAGTAGTATAGGACACCTTTAAAATAGTATACCTGTTAAAATAGTCTATGTGACATCAGTGGTTCAACCATATTTTTTTAATCTTGCAAAGACATTACAATGCTATTTAACACTAAAGGCGAGTGTTACCTTTGGGGATATGTTGCTCTCAGAGGTGAATTTTACCTCCATGTCCCAAGTACTCCTCAAAAACTCCTAATTGCTCAGTGATTACTGTATGTTTAGGGTTAAGGGGTGTAGAATATTGTCATACAATAATATGTACCTTATAAGTAGAAATAAACAGCCAATATTCTAGTAATATAGATGTTAGCTAGTGTTCCGTAACCTAACGTGAACAGTAATTACCTTACTATCAATAACTAGCAAAGTGGAATTTATTGAGGTAAAACTCAACATTTCTCAATTTCTGAGCTATGCATTGATTTTAAAGCTCTCTTTATTCTTCCAAAGGAATTTTATGAAAAGCATCTGATACAAAGTCAATACCTACATGAAAAGCATCTGCAAATACCACTAAATCGTAACAAAACAGCAATAAAATGGTCCTCTGGAATAAAACTTTTCACGTATTGAATTTGGCCAAAATGCTAATTCTCCATAGTGTGGAAGACATTGTGAAATAATGTTGACGAATTGCACCATTAATGCATCCCGGTGCTCTTAATTCTCATCCGTTAGTTAATAATCCCACAACAAGCCTTGGCAGATTTCAAGAATTAGGTGGCGGGGATTTTTTCAGATTACTTGTTTTAATGAAACAGCTTTTCTCAAATTAGTCGGGGCACTCTATTGACGGCAGCCAAAAGCCTGCATTTGTATTCCCGTGCACAGATCGGGTCCTCTCATGAATCAATTTCAAACAGAGAATACGCTGTGAAATTAAATAGCCTTTAGCGAGATGCTACACCCCTGAAATTATTCAAACAGACAGTTGAGAATTGTTATGGTTATGGAAAAGTGGGGGTGGCACTATTAGATATCCAATCTTATAACCAACTGTGCGGAAAGCTGGAAACACTCTTCATTAAAAGACTATTGTCAGAGGATTGTTTGCGATGCGCTGACCTCTGCGTCTCGAGGAATCAAAGGACTTTTGTCTGATTTCAAACCGCAATTTCCTGCCTGTGCCCTCAAAAAGCGCAGGGCACTCTGCATGATCAAAAACGTGTTGACGATTTTCATTGAGTTTTGATTTACAATGTCTACTGTCTCTTATTTCAGTTCTTGTTCTAGCTTTAGATGCACAGAACACATAAAAGAGGCTCTTCAAATCTTTTATACATCACCTCGACGCTCAAGATATGTCTGCGGGCTACACATTCTGCTTTTCCGCCGTTTCATGAGAAAGATGGTGTATTATATTCAGTATCATCAGAAAGGCACCACAGCATCTTTTTACAAAAAAAAAAAATCCAATATTTCTGTACACTGTAATACAGACAATATGACTGGCTTTTATGGGAGTGTGATGGTACATGGCCTTTTTCAGAAGATGATATTTGAACTGCTCCATAAGCAAAGGCTCATGACACTGGTCTGCCATCTAGTGGAGGAGTGTGACATCAGCTCACACCGACCGACACAACACCTCTGACACTTCACATGCCACATTTTCTACATACTCTAAAGCTGCTATATTATATTCACCATACACTACAGAGCAGCAGGACTGACATGTCAATGATTCAAGTCCCTCAGAAGGGTTTCTGGAACTTTGGAAAGGAAGAATTTAAATTTCTTTAAGATACTCTATTCTAACTAATGTTTATAAGATGTTGTATTTATTTACTATCCATCTTTCTAGTCATCCTACTATTAGTCTGTCTGTCTGTCTGTCTATCTATCCTTCAAATATACATCCATTTTTCATCTATCATCCACCCACATTTCTGTCCATCTGATCCTTTCTTTCCATCTAAAGCATGTATTTACTCAACTGACCATTCATCCAATTATACATCTTTTCATCTCTCCATCCATTCAACTGTCTATTCACCCATCCATCCATCCATAGATCCATCTATCTATCAATCATCCATTTGGCTAGCTATCTATCATCTACAGTAGGCCTATGTATCTAATCATCTGACTATCCATCCGATTATCTCTTCATCTACCCATCTGTTCATCTATCCATTAATTTATTACACTGTAACTTTTAAAATAACATAAATCATGTATCTCTGTGGCCTCTTACTAAATCATACTTAATGAATGACACTGATAATTAGACAGGAATCATCTAAATCACTAGAGGACGTGTTTGTCTGGAGGACATTTTACCTGTTCTCTGTCTTTGAAAACTTTGAAGGTCTTTTGTAAGTCGTCTTTTGTTTGTTCCAGTCTAACAGCTTGTTTTTCACGGTCCTCTTATACCTGTTTCTCCTTCATATCATCCTCTGATTTTCCTAAACCCCCCCGTCTCTCCCTCTCTCTCTGATTCTGATATCAATCTACCACTCTCAACCTCTGCCTCATTTCTATCATTTGTTCATCTGTCCTCTCATCCTCTCTCTCTTTCGCTCTCTGAGGTCAGACATCTTGCTAGCGGGCTGGAAGCGAGAGCTGTTGATTGGGTTTAAGATGTGGAGGAGAGAGGGTTCAGGAGAGAAATGAGACAGAGAGAGAAAGCCAGAGAACTCAAAGCCTGCCGATGCATGAAGGGGGTGCAGGCATGTATTTAGAGGACAGATAAAGAGAAATAGCTCAACACTCCCAGAGGAACATGTTATTGCTCAGACACAGCTTTTTCAGAACTCAGGAGACCCGAAGGCTTCTGCTTTTGTTTTGATGTTAAAATAGCAGTGCAGAAATGACACGCTTCGCCTTTAAGTCAAGTCTGCCTCGTATGTTCCTCCTAAAATTCAGGAGAATATGCAATAGTCAAAGTACAATAAAAACAAAGTACAATATGGCTGCACAATATGAGGGGGAAAAAATCGAATAGCAATTTTTCTGATAATGATTCTACCTGGTTTTATGGAATAAACGTACCTTTCATGCACTTTTTAGACAAAATATGTACCAGTAAGTACATATCACTGCGGTTTTCAAAAGAAATGAACACTAGAGGTAGTAAAACTCATTTTATAAAATTTTGAACCACTGCAATACATACCTATCAGCGTAAGAAAATGACCAGGGTTCATGTATTGAACCTGTGTTATAAACTAGCATACCGATATTTATGGTTGTTTTAACATTAAAACATCAGACCTTCATTCTGACAGAAAAATGAAGCTGAAAGCATTTGTTCTTTGGAAAACCTGACGAGAAATTAGTTCATATTGACAAATTTGATTCTAGACTTTTTGCAAATCTGAGCACAGTTTGAGATCTATTCTATAATAAAATGGATAAAGCTGAAAAACACCTCCTTTTGCTCTCCATTTAATCTTATTGCTAGGAGAAACAATTACGGTATGTAAAAAAAGAGACTGAAAAACATCCTGCAGGAAAAAAAAAAAGATGGAAAACAAGGCTTGAGGAAACGGGACGTGATCTAGGACATTAAACGTCTTCGCCGAGGAACTGCTCGCATTGGAAGCTTTAAAGAAACGCATGCATAAAACATCACAAATTTATTGCAAAAGTGCGTTTAGTGCTCCAAGGCATTAAAGAACACATGTATTACAATGGGAGGTGTAAATACGTTACTTGAAACAAGAAGAAAGCGCAAAACGACAGCCGAAATGATGGAATGGGAGGATGAAGACAAACTAGCTGTAATGCAGTTTATTCCCAGCGAGCAATATCTACTCAGAGTTGTTTTTAGTTCGGCGTGCATCATTCACTCAGCGTAACCCCACACGCTTATGCAACAGATTTGATTTTGGGTTGTTAGCGGAGCACCACCAGCCCTCCCCGCTCCGCATCTGTCCTGTTCTGTGATGAGATTCAGAACACGAGCCGGAAAAAAAAACTTTATACAGAGGGGAAATAAACGTCTCGGCATCTCCCGAGGCCTTGCTTCATTTTCCCACAGATAAAAGCAGGGGGGAAAAAAAACGCAAACAAATGTTCCACTGAAAACAGCCATAATTATCTCGGCGTAAAGGCAATTCACACACTGCTGGGGAGGTGTCTGCGTAGACTATTTTCATCTTCTTTCAGCTTAATGAGAGGATTGCTGTCAACGCAGAGAAACTAATGCTAAACGCACTCAATTTAAACCCAAAAGATAACTCCAGAAGGACATGTGTGTTAAAAATAAGTGTCAGGTGAGCACAAATTGCAAAACAGCAGTTTAACCAATGTGTCACTTCTGCAGGTTACCACTTGTGCATGACGGTAGTTCCTTTGCCATTTATGTGAAATATGTCACCCTAGAAATCAGTGGTGAGACACCAAATTTAAGAGTTTACCAATTGGTTTCATTAGAATCCCAAAATGGAAAACGCCATTATTTAGATTGACATAAACAAATATCAGGCTGTGCACTAGCAAAAATGCAAGCATTTCTCTATTTTTTTGCAGGTTGAGTATCTAAAAATGGCAATTCTGGCATTATTTAGTCAATTTCAAGTTGTTCCAAACCTTTATGAGCTCCTGTCTTCTGCTGAACACAAAAGAAGATATTTGGAAGAATGTGTGAAACCAAATAGTTGTTGGTCCCCAATGAGAATATTTTTTCCCATGTTGATTTTTGGGTGAACATTCCCTTTAAAGGGTTAGTACACTCAAAAATAAAAATTCTGTCATTAATTACTCACCCTCCAAACCCATAAGACCTTCGTTTATCTTCAGAACACAAATTAAGATATTTTTGATGAGCCATCTGTCCCTCCATAGACAGCAATACAACTGGAATGATCCCAGATCCAGAAATGTGGTAAAAAAGTCCATGTGACATCAGTGGATCAACTTGTTTTGCGATGCTACAAGAATACTTTATTTTTGTGCAAAGAAAACAAAAATAACATCATCCTCTACAATTCTTCTCCTTACATCTTCCACCATTTTAGAGAATATTACTGCGTAAGCATACGCTTTCCTCTAGGTGTAAAGAACTGTAGATTACATACAGTACATGCGCATGCTTTCCCCCAGATGTAAACAAGGCTGATAACATTAAATACATTAAAGCTTGAGTATGTGTCGCGCGTTGAGATACTCTCTAAAATGGCGGAAGACATAAGTCATGCGAGAAAAGTAATTCACGCTATTTTTGTTTTATTTGTGCAAAATTTGCGCATCCTCGTAGCATCGCAAAAATGAGGTTGAGCCACTGAGAAATTAATGACAAAATGTTCATTTTTGGGTGAACTAACCCTTTAAAACAAGACAATTTAAGGAGTAGTACACTCAAAAATGTACTTCTTCATTTACATAGAGTTGCCTTACATAGTACCTTAGAAGTCAGTGGCTACCGTCTAATGGAAAACTGTTTGGTTACTAACATTCTTCGAAATGTCATTGTTTGTACTCAACAGAAGAAAGAAACTCGTACTTGGAAGTGAGTAAACATTCTTCATTTAGTTATTAGGTGTAAGCATATAATATTGGATTGGTAGGCATTACACATCTTCCGGAAGTCAGACGTAACGGTCCATCTGGAAACAAAATCAAGTTTACTAGATAAAGTCTTTAAATAATAAGCATTTACGTGGAGAACAGAATGGATTAGACTATGTTTTCCAAGTTAGTGGCATATATATACAGTAGTCAACATTCGAAGTGGATCAAAACCTTTCATCAAAGTTGTCCTAAAATCAAAAACAAGGCAAGGCAAGGCAAGGCAAGTTTATTTATATAGCACATTTCATACACAGAGGCAATTCAAGGTGCTTTACAT
>JAUCMS010000012.1:5145796-5163693 GCA_032357445.1 Enteromius radiatus | reverse complement strand
ATTAAACTTTATTTATTAAATGCAGAGACGGTCTCTGTAATCAAAAGACGATAATCACTGGAAATCAGGTGTCCCCAGGTGTGAAGTTTAAGTAAAGAGTGCCTGAGAAAAACTTGATATCCCCCATTATTCAATTATTATTATTTTCTTAACCAATGCGGTAACGCACTGTGTATTACTTCACTAAAACGCAGAATTTACGAGAACGTTAACGTTTGTGAAATAAATTAGCTTTGTATACATATGTATATAAACATGGTAAGTGGGTTGCAGCTTGATGACCATGGGAAAACGTGGGTCCCAAGGCCAGACCAGATGAGAACCACTGGGCTAAAGTATTCTGAAACCAGGTGGTAGGAAGTGTCATTATCAAATATTAGGTAATGATAAAACACTAATATCGGCTAATACTAACTATTATTAGTTATTACTACTAATAATAACTATGAAAACTGACAAAAATGTTAGTCTGCTCCTCAAAGTAAGCCATCAAAGCTTTAAAGGATCACAAGTTGTAAACTATTTTGACAAAGCACATCCACATCCTATACATTCTTCAAAACATCAAGAAAGTTTGGACCAACATGAAGGTGAGTGAATGAAATGCCTCCGACTGCTGAGATGTTCCAAATGCTTGCTGACAATACACACCTTGTCGTAGTAGTAACGCAGAGCCCGGCTGAGTTTGTCGTAGTTCATGCTCGGTTTGTTCTTGCGGGCACCCCATAACCTGGCCACCTCCTCTGCCTGCAGCAGTTTGAACTCTCCCTCCTCATTGGTCCAGCAGATGAGCTGGTCATTGTTGGGATCCAACAGAAGCTGCAGCAGGAACTGCCACAGGGTGACTGAGCTGTCCATGTCCTTCTCTGTTCGCAGACGTGAGGTAAACGTTACCTAGCAGGATCCTGTTTGCGCTCACAGACTGACCGACACGTCACGCCATATTCCGGCAAATATCCCGACAGAGACTGAAATCAAAATCAAGATCTGATTACATCAATTAGATGGGTGCAAATAAATGCCACTGAGTGACATGACCAGCATAAACCATCTTATATATGTTAAAAGACCAAATGTAGAGCACCAATTCAAAAACATGGTAAATATGCACACCATATTAGATACCAAACAGTACTGGACTTCAACGTAATCCTGGCAAATGCAGAGAGTGCAGGACGACTGTGTGTGTGTAAGCAGCTTAAATTAAAACCAAATCTGCCTTGACTCATCCGCTATCCAGCTGGTCGTTGCCAAGAGAGTGAAAAAAAAAGGCTCCCACATACAATCTGACAGAACAGAACATATAAATATAGAAACACAGAGGCGAGACGTGACAGCTTTCCTCAGACTGTAGGAGACAACGTCTGGGAATTTTAATCAAAGAGTTCAGGACAACATGAATCTAGAAATCATCACCCATAGAGCTCGAAATTGGGACCTGATGCATGATGATAGAGTCTGCTTACTTAAAATATAGCCATTGTGCATCCTCAATTTACTGGCAAAATTTAAAAGTTTTCTTTATGACTTGAATGACCCTAGATTTTTACATAAATACGAATGAACTTAATTTCAATGTATTTGTGCATGTTGCCATCAAATACACCAATCTAGATATTTAATATAAACACTAAATTTACACTTACACCTGAATGGTTTTCACCCTAGATGTCAACTTACTGTATAGTAATGACAGATTTAATATTTTCATACAGACCATTATATAAGTCTTTAAATTGAGACACACACATTTGTTTGAGGATAACTTAAAATTCCAGAACCGAAAATTGGCAAAACTCTGACAATAAATCCTAAATGTGTATTTAATCCCAAAAGATTAATGGAAACCTGCATAAAACTTTACGTAATGTACAATGTTGTATAGGAGTTAGCGCAAAACCTCCACGTCAATTCAACCACATTTAACAGCCCAGACGGGTCAAAGTACATAATTTATGACTCGTTTTAGTTGTCAAATTCTTCTACAATACGTAATAGGTTAACAAATGGCACATTGATTTAAAACATAAGTTACTCGAATGTATAAAAATGTAAAACTGCAACCTGTTGGAACATGAGTTTTGTTCGTTAGCATCGAGCTAATGTCTTTCAGACTCACCTGATAAGCTTTTTGCTCTCCAGACTCGGTCCTGAAGGGGTTTCCGACGGATTAAAACCAAAAAAATAGATAAATAAAATAAAAAAATACAGTCCGTTTCCTTGTATGTTTACATGATGTAAAGAGATTTGGTGGTCAGCTAGCATAGCGTGCTAGTCTGCTAGCTAACGGAGTCTTAGCAAACTTTAGGTTTATAAACTAACGAGCGGATGCAAATTTGACTATTTAAAGCCTATTTCAAAGACTATTTATGCCTTATTTACAATAATAACGACAAGAAAAATGGAGAATGAGAAATGGAAACGATACAGTCTCTGCATCTCACGAACTCATATTTTTAGCTGCAACCACAATAAAACAAAAACAGGAAGCAACAAGCCCACAAGACTAAACACTTTCACTCCAACAGCGCTCAATAAAACTCCGGAACAATGCCTCAGATGTTATGAATCTGTAAAAGAAAACGAGGTCCATTCAGTTTGAATAGCGTTTAAGTTCGCAGTGAAGCTAATGAACTGCAGTGAAAGCATGTAGATCAGCTCATGATGGACTGTCATTTCATCAATGGTCATAATAAAATGCATTACCTATCAATGTAAAACGCTACTCCTGGTATAAAATAAAAATATTTAAATGTCAATAATTATATATTATTTAACACCCATTCAGACTTTGACATTTAGATAAGAAATGACAGATGATTGACAGGCAGACAGAAGTTTGAGTCATAAAATACAAAGTATAACATTCCTCTATATACCAAAACAAAACGTTTATACAGTGTTTATAAGTTAATATAGTGTATGGATTGTCAACAACCCATACACTACATGGCCAAATGTTTCTAGACACCCCCTCTTCTGATGCAACTGGATCAAAATTTACCACACCCTTCATGATTTATTTATAACATTGTCTCATTTA
Organism: Enteromius radiatus; assembly: GCA_032357445.1. Classification (NCBI taxonomy): domain Eukaryota; kingdom Metazoa; phylum Chordata; class Actinopteri; order Cypriniformes; family Cyprinidae; genus Enteromius; species Enteromius radiatus. Next base: position 5,160,650 of record JAUCMS010000012.1, on the reverse strand, counting down.
TACTCATGTGCCATGTGCGTAGGAAAGAGTGGCAAAATAAAAGTGTAATTTTAGTCTTCTGCCTTCCAGCTCTGCAGAAAAAAAAAAAAACATGAAAAAACAAATGCAGGCACAAGCCCAACATTCCTGGCGTACAAGTGACTGTCGCTTTTACTAGAAGGTTTTTGTGGATTCTTGTAGATATTCCACTAAAACATGCACTATTATCAACAATAAGCATTTGTCAGAATTAAAAGTGCTCTGAATTATAAAGAAAACCATGTAAAATATTAAAAGCATAATCACTTTGTTTTTAAAACACTCATAAAACTGCAAAACAAAAGGGTTTTCCTCCAGTTTGTAAAAGCAAAAATGTATATAGTTATAATGGAAATATGGGGGAAATACTTTAAAAGGTTAAAGCAGAGATATGAAATTTGCAGTTTTGTTAAAATACAAATACAAAAATGTCTGTTAATTAAATTGTCTCTAAATAGACTGATATGCATTCGGTTATGCAAAAGTAGAAATCTCTTTCTCATTTCTTTGCACCAATCATTGTTATTGTTACATAATTCTAAAACTATACCAGCAGTTTTAATAATAATAGTAATGAAAAATAAAAATGTTACCATTGCAACTAATTAAAATAAAATAAGGTGAAGTAATACAATTACAAAAAATAGAACTGAAATACAAATAAATGAAAATAAATGGAAACATTTGACATGTAAAAATTAAAATGAAAACCTAAATGAAAATTGGAAATATAACGGAAAAAATAGAAATAGAAAGAATATCAAAACAAAATAAAAAAAAAACTAATAAGAATGACAAAAAAAAAGTTTACAATTAAATTCAAATTTCAAATAAATTAGTATTTAAATAATACTAAAACACTGAACGATGATCTATACTTTCAGAAAAGAAAAAAAAAAAAGTCACCTGGTTTACCTTCACATGATTGTTATAGGAGTTACATTTTTGGTTAGAAATTGACAGACTTGGTTAGTAAATTCAAGATTTAAAATGCATTTAACCCAGAAGTTTCCCTTAAATAGCCGATTAGACTTTAAACCTTAAAGGTGACATATCACAGCTTTTCCAAAAGTTTATTTTATTTTTTTAGCTTTATTTTCTTACATAGGAAAATAGCATTTTTCAGTTATTCCAAAATATAACCTAAATTTGACCAGCTATATTGTATGAGAGCAGCTACAGTCGGATGGCCTGTGTAAATGAAAACTGTTAATGCATTAACGTGATGTTTTAGGTAAAGGAAATAATTTAACGCTTTTATTGGGGTGAAGGTGGTGGCAGAAAAATCAAGGATGATAATGTTATAAAACCCCAAAAGACAGACATCTCCCTTCAAAAAAGAGAGAACAAGAAAAAGAAGATCTTACATGACAGCACTAGCCGAAAAACACGGTAAATCAAGATGCTCTCTCTGCGCTATTAAAAATGATGTACTGTACCTAAGAGATTGCTAGAGTATTGATAAGTCCAGATAGCAGGTATGTAGAGCACCTGAAGTAGATGGGGGGGGGGGGGGGTAACGTATAAAGCAGTTAAGACCACATGTAAAAAGGCAAGATGTCGTCAAGGAAATTCACTCCATGTGGTAGATTAACATGACCTTCTCAAGAAAGTAACTCAAGGACAGTCCCATTAATGACAGAGTTGAAGCCTTCGGTGACGTTTCAGGAAAAATGATGTCCAGATAGCTTCATTTCGACAGGAAGCGATCAGCTGCCAGTTTTTGTGAACAGTAACACCTGTCCTAGGCGATTTAGCTTATCAACCGTGACGGCACTAAGTAGAAAAAAATGCATTTATCTAATGCAAAGCACATTACGACGACATAAAGGAAACAATTCTCTTTGTGTGATTACAGATCGAAGAGAAAATTGTTTCTAGCTTATATATGTTTTACAGTACATACGTTTGTCCATACATGTAGTGATGTTATCCACGGCCCTGCGGAGTCCGGTTTGGCATACGCTCTCAACAGTTTGAGAGAGATGAGGCACAAGAAAAAAAAAAAAAACGTGGAAAGCAACTTGATGCATGAATACTTCTCAGCTGGCGCAGGGATGTGATTGGGCCAAGAACATTTCGGATATTTCAACGCGATTGGGTTTGCGCGAGGGGGGAGGGGCGGGGACTAAAACCTTTAAATAAAGTTAAAATGTAAAAACACCGTGAAGTGTCCTAAACACCTGCATCAGACCTAATCGTCCATTGCATAAGAGTTCCTTTTAAAAGAGCTATACTTCAGAAGAGTAATTTATTAAGCTGAATCTCACGCAGAATTGTCAAAATAAAATTACTTTATATTGCGACATTATTTTCATGACAATTAAGTGCATTTCCGCCCCAAATTCTCTGCAAAAAACTCATTCTCATGACTGTAACATAGTTATTATATATTTTTTTCTTTTGTTTTGATAATAGAAATCTGCATAAATAATTTTTTTATAACTAATACGTCCATGGTGTATGCTTTAATATTAAATATTTATTTCTTTGAGTAATACAACAATTAAATTATTTATGTTTAATAATCATTAGAATAAGGTGTTTTGCATTACAATGATAAAAATGAGAGTTTTTGCATGGCTACTGTTATTTTGAGAATTAAATATACTTAACGGTCATAAAAAAAACTTTTTTTTTTTTTACAATCTTTTTTGTTTTACCTAATATTTTGGGATGAAATATGACTAAATATTGCATTTTTCTCTAGATTCACCCAGACAGAGGCCATGTTTGATAATGCATAATATCATAGCCATATCATAGTGCATAAGGTCTTAATTTAAGGGCGATTCTGCAGCATTCCTGCTTCAGTTAACATGCTAGAGTCGCTCAAAATACTGTTTTTCTTGTATATTTTCACCTGGTTAGATCTATAACACAATATTCACAAACTGTGCTGGAAATCTGTTTACTTCAAATTATACTCGGAGTTGACCTTTAGATTTCCAGACTTCCTGCAACCTCGGTTTAAAGGCAATAATAACAGATCTCAAAATCTGTCGCAGCTCAACCTGTAGCTTTACACCAGCGAAGGACGAAACGTGATGAAATCGACTGTGAGCTTCACTTCAGAAATCTGCTTTGAGCTTAACAATCACATCCCTGAGTTTCAAGTTAGCTGACTGTAGCACCAAGATAAACAAACCTCTGGATAAACGTTAAAAAAAAAAAACACGGGGGAAGGAAACAGAGACAAAAATGAAGGCAGAGGGTTACAGCTTGTGAGCCCGTTTAGATATCATAGCTTTCCCTCGCAGACTCCAGGTTTATCCAGGATTAGACGTTTGCCCTGACCAGCCTGCCGGCGCGAGGACCCCGGTGCACCTTGGTGTGTTTGGACAGGTGGTCGCTCCTGGCGAACTTTTTGTCGCACATTGTGCACTCATAAGGCTTGACACCAGAGTGAGATCGCCGATGGCGGGACAGCTCATCAGAGCGAGAGAACCTTTAAAGCACAAAACACAGCAGGACATACACATCAGCTCACAACTCTGGAAGAAAAAAATATTTGATTTGATTGATTTGCTCATGAGATTTTATCATGTTTGGCTGATGACATCTGTGTCTGGTAACACAGAACTGATAAAGATTTTGAAATACATTTTTGAAAGAAGTCAATTTTGCTCACCAAGGCTGCATTTGTTTGAGCAAATATACGGTAAAAACAGCAATGTTGTGAAATATTATTACAAATCAAAATAAAATAACTTTTATATATATAGCATCATTACTCCAGTCTTCAGTGTCACATGATCCTTCAGAAATCATATGTGAACTCATGAACTCGTATGTGACCCTGGACAACAAAACCAGACACAAGTTTTTTATTGATATTTATACATCATTTGAAACATAAGTTAGCTTTCCATTGATGCATCAACTATTTGAAAAAAAAAATCTAAATATTCAGAAAATCACCTTTAAAGTTGTCCAAATGAAGTTCTTAGCAATTCATATTACTACCAAAAATTAGGTTTTGATAGTCTTACGGTAGGAAATTTACAAAATATCTTCATGGAACATGATGTTTACTTAATATTCTAGTGAGTTTTGGCATAAAAGAAAAATCTATAATGCAATATACATACAATATTGTTTTTTGCTACAAATATAACCGTGCTTCTTCTGATTGGTTCCATGCTCACATATTAGAAATCATGCTAATATGAACTTTCTATTTTTAAAAAATCATTTATACAATTCAGTTTATGCTCTCACAAAGAGATATTTCTAGACAACCAAATATTTTGAGCATTGCTTTTTTATTCTCATGAAGCACGCTTCTGTTCTAAAATGTGATTTTAAGAAATTAATTCTTTGATTAAGCTACGACACTTTTTTTGATTAAAAATAAAAACATTTATAATGTAAAAACGTTTTTTATTTAAAAAAAATGCTGTTTTTTTTTTACTTTCTTTTACATCAAAGAATCCTGAAAAAATGTATCATAGTTTCTACAAACATATTAAGCAGCACAACTATATTTTTAACACTGACAGTAATTCTAAATATTTCTTCGACAGTAAATCAGCATATTAGACTGATGTCTGAAGGATCATGAGACACTGAAGACTGGAGTAATGATGCTGAAAATTCAGCTTTAAAATCACAGGAATAAATTACATTGAAAATACATATTTGTAACTGAAAACAGTAACAATATTAATATTTCACAATATTGCTGAGCAAACAACAGCAGCCTTGATTAGCATAATAGACTTCTTTCAAAATATATTTAAAAAAAATTGTGTTCAATCCTATGTTACAGGGCATAGACAAATAGAAAAGTTTTATGAAAGATTTAAGAAATATTTTTGTGCATCAATGAATCTTACACAATTAGACCAAAACATCATATAACAACATCTTCTGTAGAGCTGAAGTAATGAACTTTGCAACATTCACACTGTTAATGAAACTAATTTGAACCATCATTGAACAATGACACTACTGTCTTCTTAGAGCTGCTGAGACTCAATTAATTTCATAACTGCCATGTTGATTATTTCCATAAATAAAAGTCCAGTTTCTGTGCTCACCTCCACCCACAGTCTGGCCAGCTGCACAGGTAGGGTTTCTCTCCCGTGTGTCTGCGGAAATGAGCCTTCAGGTGGCTGCTCTTGGTGTACATCTTCTCACACCCGGGGTGAGAGCATTTATGTACCCGCAAGGTTTCCGTGGAGGTCCTGGATGGACGTGGGGTGATGGCTTTGACCAGGCCTGCGCTAGCGATTCCGACCGCCCTGACGGCTATAGGCAGGGGAGCGATCTTCACGTACTTTTGGTCTTGGTTGATGGCCTCACCCACAATAGGGAGGAGAGTTGCTGAGGGCACCTGTGGTGAAAGAAGGGTAATGTTCTGTGCCCCTTGGACACCGAGCACCAGGTGGGCAACCTGGAGCCCATTGGCCACACCCGATTGGGCGTCTGCCGGTGGGAGAGCGTGGCTTAGCTGGAGAGGCTGTAATTGAAGCACAAATGGAGCACCGACGAGCACCTGCGCGGCATTAGCCGTGGTGGTAACACTCTGAGTGGCAGGAGGCGTTGTGGTCGGGCTGGTTTCCGGCTCTGCATCACCGGGGGAAGACGGCTGTACGGGAGGCTCATCCTCCTTTGACTTTTCCTCCGGACTCAGGGGAGCATCGCTCAGAAGCTCCATCTTCTCCATCAAGAACTCCTCAATGTCCTCCAGGGTCGGCGAGAAGGTGCTGGAGAGCTGGGGTATAAAATCAGGCAGCTTGGGCGGCTGAGTCAACATCTCCTCGGTGGAGTCTAAAAAGATCTGCAGCGGCCCATCGTCCTCGTCTTCCTCCCCTGGACTGTAGCTGAGTTGAGCTCCGGCATCTCCGGTTTCGGGACTGGAGCAGGAGATGGAGCTGCCCCTCTCGCTGCTCTCGCTGCCGCCCACTTCCACGAAGGGCAGGGTGGCCAAGGCATGGTCCGCAAATGACTCATTAGCAGAAGCCACCGCTTTGTCACTTATGGAAACCATTTGTTGGTGTGCAGATCAGAGGAAGACCGAAGGTATTGCCACGATTTGTAAACACTGCGACAAAAAAGAGGTTAGAAATTGTGTAGAATATTGAGAAGAAGAAGTGATGTACAGTATATATTTATTTATTATTGCCGTTAGATCGCATGCAAAATAAAGGTTTTTGTCTGCACTGTGTATACTTTTTATGCATATATAAAGACACAAAACATATATTTCGAAAATAGCTATGTGTATATATTTACATTGATATTTATATATTATATCAAAATATTTTTCTTAAAATACATACATGCATGCGTGCGTATTCATATAGACATAATAAATACTCACACACAAGAAATTATTGTCTAGTGTAATATCAAAAAAGTATTAATATTATGCAAATTTTTATATAACATTTATTTATATAACTTTTACTGGGTGAAAAATTACTCATACCTACTTGACAGGTATTCAACATATTTAACAAAAAAAAAGAACATTTCAAAACAATAAAGCACACACACACACACACACATATATTTTAAAAAATCAGCATGAACGAAAATTATTTGGACTATATCTGATTTCTAGCGCAATTCACACATTAAAAAAAAATCACCTAGTTACAAAATGGCTCATTAAAGTTAAGTCAGGTTAGCATACGCTTGCTGTGATGTTTTAATCTGATGCGATAAAAAATGCATTTTACGTGTCAAATAGTTCTGGAGCCAATATTTACATGCTACATGCTCATCATTACAGCGCGTGCAGAGATTAAAGCACCGAGGTTTAGGGGCTAGAAAGAGGAGGGGCTGTTCAAAAAAAAACAAAACATCACCACAACATAAATCATAAAGCACACTAAACCAATTAGAAGGGAAACGATCTAATCAAACTCGCATACACACTGCACCGATGCTTAACTACAACACACACACACACGAGGCACTAGACATGTGTTTCACAAAAGTGCGTCAGCAGGGCAGGAAAACAGGCCTGCACACATGCTCTCAACACACAGACGAGCAAAACTGCCGCTTTTGCACAACACAGCCACAACCTTCCCAGAAACAGGTGTCAAGTTCAACAAAGTGGGGTCATTTAGATCGAATCTGACCCTCTGTTTAAAAATCGACTTCAGATTGCTTTATCGAACAGAAAACGATACATGCACGCTTCATTACCTCGTGTAAATATGGATTGCAATGTCCGGATTGTGGATGTATGACATAGGATGAATCCACATGCCCCTTTCAATGTTATTGTTGGGAAGAACATCGTCCTTGCCACGGTTCCATGTTGGCATTTCTCACAGAGGCCTGTCACATGACACGCATCGCAATGCACTCGAGGGCACGGATCCGATTCCTCGCTTCTGATTGGTTGCGTGGCGGGGGCTCGCCCCAAAACGAGGTGCGTCGTTGGTTAGAGTAAAAGGAGGGATTAATTATTTATAAGAATAGGAAAAACATCCAACGAAAGCAAAAAAAAAAAAAAAAAAAAAAAAAACAGGTCTTGATGCATTTTTTGAGTGTTTTCCATGCAGTATTTAAAAGCAAAATATTTACCCCCATTCAAACCCGAATTATGTTCCAGAGCCATGAAAATAAAACTGTATTAAATGCATACATATTTATAATATAAAATAATTAAAACAGTGTTTTTAGAAAATAGAAAATTATTATTTCAAGAAAATTTCAAATTAAATAGTTTAAAGTTCAATTCTACGTGTTGAATATATATCATGATAATCCTGCTATTTAATGCTACCCAGTTGTCCTTTTCTTTTGTTAATTTGTTTATGCATTTACTTATTTATTTATTCATATTGTCACAGAAAAAAAAGTACAAAATCAAGTTTGATTCATAAAATCTATTTGTTTATTCATTATGATCAAAACATTTGTTTAAAAAACAACTATAATTGAAACAAAAGGACAAAAAAAAAAAAAAAAAAAAAACAACAGAGAAACGGAGTGAATGATGGCGGAAATGTGGGTAAATATGTCTGTGTTGACTATTAAAAATGAAAGCAGCTACTATAGAGACACTAGATGGCAGTAGTTGAAAAAGAACCGCCTGATGCCACCCATCATAAGACAAGAGTTGGCTATGGCTAAAACTGTATTATGATAGTCCTAACCCTAACATAGCCAGACATCAACTATAAGATACAGAATCATTTTATTATACTTATTTAAATAATATAGGCGCACATAGCTTTAATTTCTTAGATTATGTTGCTAAAAAAAAAAGTACCAAAAAAAATACATTATTTGAACATAGATTTATGTATCTGCCAACGCAAACGTGTTATTATATAACATAGATCCTTAAGACATCTAACACAATAATACAAAAAAGCAAGTATTCTGCCAAGTTCTTTTCTTTAGATAATATGTAAACATTACTTTTTTAACAGGTTGTACAGGGTAGTGTAACAATATTTAAAACCCAAAACTTACTTTTCTTCACTTTAAACATTCAGCATTTTTACTTTTCTGCACTTCAATACACCAAAGTCATCTATACTTCATAGTGTCTTGTGTAACTGCTCTCCTTAACATGTATACAATTGTGCAATAATGCAAATATTGTAAGCCACAGGTTATGTATAGTTCTGTCAAAATCATTTAAAACTCAAATAGACCTTTTTATGTAAATATATATATATATATATATATATATATTGTTTGCAGAATATAATATTATACATATTATATAAATTTTTATTTTTTTTTTGCATTGTATGCATTCAATTGCACGTTGCCATCTCTTTTTCCAAAAAATAAAAAAAACCGAACCAGCTGCCCATTATAGTTTTTGTCACTATAAGAGTCTGTTGATAACATCTCAGTCATCTTGTATCAATATCTGCCTTCTCAAACACGATCTTCCTGGAGAAATACACAGCCACCAGACTCAACAGAGACGCGCAGGCCATGTATGCAGTCACGCTCTGGAAGAGCTGCACAATGGAGCCCATAAGGAGGGACGGGACCACCTGAGACAGCAAGTAGGCGCTGTCCAAAATGGCGATGTCTGTTCCCATGCCTCTGAAAGCTAAAGGTTGCGGCTCCAAGGTGATAGCCACATGCAGATCAAGTGATTGTGAGTTTTTCGTATTGCTCTGGAAGGGTATCATACCTGGATACCCGTTGATGCACCCATTAGTTCTTTTCTGCTTAGTCAAGGAAGGCATCTCTGATCTGATTAACACTACCTCTTCCTCCCGGAGGGGAATTTTGTGATTCTCGGTGGAGAAAAACACCTAGAAATTGAGAAGTGCAGCTGGTTAGGATAAAAACATTAACGTGGAAGATATACAAGCGTGTGACGTTTTTAATTTGGAGTCATTACCTGTGTATTTGAGTGGTACAGGCATGTGAGCGTGTATGGCAGAATCTGCAGGGTGCAGAAGGTGTACCCTGTAGCAGCGGCCATGATGGTGACTAATATAATATTGTGGGATATGGTCATAGTCGCTGTACTCAAAGCTAGCAGAATCACACTGCTCAAGTACAGCTTTCTGACTCCAATACACAACACCATACGCTCCATAAGCAATGAGAAGATCACAGAGGTCACACACTGGAGGAAAAGCCCCAGGCTGGCCATTCGCACACCTGGAGCGACAGAAAAATAAACATTTAGTTTCCATATATAAACTATTACTCCAGGCTACAGTGTCATATGATCCTTCAGAAATCATTCTAATATATTTATTTGCTGCTGGGGAAAAAAAAACAGTTGCTGCGTATTTATTTATTTTTTTATTTATTTGTTTGTGGAATATTGACTGAAGTACTGCCTTCCTAAAAAAAACATATATATATATATATATATTTTTTTTTATTTTTTTTTTAACTAATAAATTAAGTATTAGTATTATTAAAATTACTATAATTTTACATATAGTAATATTACACTTAGTAATTCATAGAAATAAATACATTCTATTATAGATCTATAATTATTAAAAGTCATATTAGTATGCATGTATGCTATTAATATATTTACTGTCATTATTAGTTCCGTCAAACAATTAATCATATCCAAAATAAAATAAATTTGGTAGTACTGTGTACAAAAAAAGGTGTCACTGGTGTGGTACCTTTTCAAAAGGTACACTTTTGTACCTTTTTTACCTAAAGGGTACTTCCCCAGTGACAGTTTTTGTACCTTTTTGTCTGAGATTTCTCTTAAAACAAGTTGGAGTGTTGCTTCTCGTGTATATCTATCACGTATCAAGTACTTTTGAGATATATAGTTTTATGTAAATTACAGATAAAACACCTTCGTCATAGCGTATCCTTCCCAAGGAGCCTGGCGCATCACTGGGAACCCCGTTATACAATCCCTCTCCAACAAAGTCCGTGTAGAAGAGCATAAAGGACATAAGTGCCATCCAGCTGCACAACTCAGCGACAAACAGCCTCGCAATAACTTTTGGCATGCGACTGCACAGCGAGTAGAGTCGGGGAAACACAGAAAGGAGACTAGAGAACGTCCTTTGCAAATGCATAAATCTGGGGAATGCCACACTAGGGCAGCAGCAAGACTTCAGGTTTTCAAGCCTTCTAGAAACCTCAGGTTTCCCCAGCCGTCCTGTCTGCTCCTCGGAGATAAAGGCTGTACCCATCAAACAGGCGAGAAAAATGAAGGTTAGAACAATATAGATGAAGGCCTCTTGTCCACCCAAGTAGACCACGGTATCTGAAGTGGTCCAGTCAACTGCAGGCAGCAGGTAGCCAATGCATCCGCCCAGACTGAGCATGAGGGAGTAGATGGAGAAAGCCTTGCGACTCTCCTCTTCTCCAGGAAAGAGGTCAGAAACCAAGGCCTCTAAAGGTGTAAAGCAGGCCTGGCCACAAAATTCCATCAAACAAATGGCGAGCACCAGCAGCGGGACCTCCAGCCAGTGCCGCTGTTGTTTTGTGAACAGGGTGACGAGGGTGGACGTCTGTGGGATGATCAAGAGACTGAGCAGGACACCCATGCACAACACCCATATGAAGGGACGTCTGCGACCATATTTACTTCTCAAGCTGTCACTCGCCGAACCAATTAAAGGGACAACGATCAGCCCCAGCACAGGTCCCACAGCTGAAATAAAACATCACATGTAAATTCACTCTGGATGTGCAGTTTCTGCTAAATGTATGTTGTATTACATTGAATTATTTAATTTCATTACAGTAAGCCTATATTAAATTATTATTATCATTATTGAATACTTTATAATTCATTACCGGGAATAAATCACATATCTTTATGTTATAAAGTTCTTTTTTAAAATGACACAGCTGCCTTTAAACCTCTCACAAGGAGATCAACATATTTGGTTGTCCTTGGCATTGAAAACTTTTTAAAAAGAGATAGAAGTGTCGATGCATTGACGTGAAATTTGCGGCTCAGTAAGTGAGTCAAATCATGTAGGTTATGCAATCTTGACGGAATGGAACAGCTCCCTTGTTAAATATGTTTTTGGATTTGATTCATTTTACTTCACTTAGTAAAAGATTCGTGCCAGTCTGATTCAAATCACTGAGCTTGTCTGTTTGAACGACTCATTAAAAGAATCGGCTCATTAGAGTTCGTGAATCGAACAAAGCGCTGTTTGTTTTTACGTCAGTGTACAAGGAGAATTGAATAGCGCTTTTGGAAACGCTGCGACACACCTTTCTTGCCTCATGTCTGACACATGTGTGCTTTAAGAAACTTTTTATGTATGTTTGACATCTCATATTTAACATACTTCTGATATAGGCTTGTAGGCTATGAAAGCAAGTTTGCATTCTTAGCGCAAATTGTTTATTTTATCTTTCAGAACCTTACGATAAGCTATTCCACCATCTTTAAAATGCTTCGTTTTCAGTCCAGATCTTTGATAACTAGGCCTGACCTCTAAAAATAACTTGACAATGACCTCTTTTGAAGTGACTTACCGAGCACCATGGTCATGAATCGTTCCTCCACCCCTGCCTCCAGCAGCATAGGTGGGATGTAGATGGTCCCAGAAGCCAAACATACCTCCAGACCACATGTTAATGCATTAATCAAGAACAACTGCGAGATCCTGCCATGCATGTCCAGATGATCCCCTCTTCAAACTCTGCAGTGAAGAAAGAAGATTTTTAGCTAGGCTATATTCCTATGGATATCCTAATTTATGATGTCTGTTGCATGCTCTTCCTCACATCAGAAGACTCTAAATAATGTACATCAACCAGATGGATTGCGCATTTGTCGTTTTTCTAGAGCATCTTTACTCAGGTATAGACTATGTATGCCAACCTGCTTCCTATGTTTCAGTCTTGTGATTATGACCGTTGACACCAGGATGTGTGACAGATTACACCCTTTCAGTCAACAAAGTGTGTTTGTTCAGGACTATAAAATAATGATGAGTTTCTTAACAGTCTTTAGCTGTCAGAAAACAATATATATATCACAGTACAGCGATTAGCTGTATGACTGAATTGTTGAATGAACAATTAAATGACTTAATTGTTATGAAAAATGCAAAATGCTTGGCAACAGTAAACAATAAATGGCATATACAACAATAATTTCTGCAGCGTAAGCAATGTCTTTTCCAGTTTCAGATTCGCTTTGCTTGTGACTTCTGGAAGGGCACTGGTTTTTCTTCTCAGATCCTTCCAGTGTAACAGACTCATGGAATATTTTGCCATAGTTTGGAGAAATTTGAGTTGCCTGTTCAGTCCACGCTTTTGTGAATTACAAAAACATTTGAGTGACGCACATCTGCGTTTAATCCATTTAGCAAACCAAATAGCTCCTGTTTCACTTAATAAGTGAATCTCACGAAAGCTGTAAAGTACAAGGAAATGAAGCATGTTTTTGGAGAGATTTTTATGTTGTGACATTACTTACATGACAAGTAAGCAGAGATATATAATTAGTTTGCTTATTCATGCATTTTGGTATGATTTTTATATATAATACAAAATATAAATAGTTTTCAACCTGCATGTATTCATGAAATGTTGCTGTGTGGCTATTTGCATTTTGCTAAACTTAATCGGTTTGATTGTTCCTGTCTGATTTTTATACAGTTCTTTTGGGGTTATAATTATGTAGCATATTAATATAATTTCTAAAGGACCATGTGACAGTGGAAACTGGAGTAATGATCGCATGAATAAATTATATTTTAATAAATTAAAGAAAAGTTATTTAAAATTTTAATACAATATGTTTTTTTTTTAGTATATTTAATTAAATAAATGCAACCTTAAAAGACGTCTTTTAAAAGCATTGCTACATTTGACCTTTTCTATGTTAGTGTGTATATTTTAAAAATGCATCAACTGTGAGGTCACTTAAATTCAGAATATTACTTGACTGTAACTGCTAACTTCCTCATGTATAGCGTGTTGACAGATTATTGGGAAGGAAAGAGAAATGTCTTCAGGCACAACGTGAGCAAACACATTTAAATTTAACTCTTAGGAGAGACACTCTTTTATTTTGCTGTCAACCACACACACTGGACTCCCGGCTCGGCTAAGAGTACAAAGTCTTAAGTATAACCTGAGTTGAGCCATGAAAAGGTTTTCGACAGGAAAAGCACTGAAGCGCGTCACATCTTACCTGATGCTGCCTCTGACAGTGAACTTCAGGTCCTGGTAAATATTTTCTTTCTTAAACTGACATTCTGCATGTATGAATACATCTGTTTTAGAATGAATAACAAGCATTTTAGCATTTAAATAACATTAAAATTATTATTTTTACTGGACTGTAAAGGAATACAACCAATAATCAATATTGACCCGTTTATACATGACATTTAAAACCAATAAATTAATAAACAATAATATAAAGACGGTGATGTATCTGATAAAGTTATGGTTTTACTGCCACAGGTGCAGCATCAGCCACACATCATCAAATACTCTGTTACAAAATTTTTTTTAAAAAGACAACATATGATGCTTACGTTTCGTTTCCATTTGTAAGTGTCAGCCGGAGTGATGTGGTCTCATGTGGCTTTATTGATTCCCATGTGAATGTGTAGAAAGTGCAGTGACATCAGTAGAAGTTTGAGGAGCTGTTCCAGCAGCGCAGCAGGAAGTGGGCGGGGTGAGCTGTGAGAACACACACGTCTGAAAGCCACATCACAGAGACTCTACTCGATCTTAAACATTCTTTCTGGGTTTGGAACAGGTCATGAATTAAAGCTACTTAAAGCCCAGCACAACAGGTGTGTCTGCTGTTATAGAGTCATTTCCTTTAATGGATTATTTACAGTAAATGGGATGTGAACAGTGTTTGTGAGAGCATAAACGACAGGAAAATCTGTCTATCTATTTATCTATCTGTCTTCTGTCGGTCCGTCCATTCATCAATCTATCTATCTAGTATCTACACTAAAATACCAAGCGGTTTCAACTAATTATTATTTAGTAACAAGTTCCACAGAAACTTTACATTGAGTCAATTTCTGACTTCAAAGTGTGATCTGAAATGTAATTTGTAAGTTGTCTCAACCTTTAGTGAACTAGTTTTATAGTCCATTCAACTAAAATGTTTTAATTAGTCAAGCATTTAGAAGACTACAGCACGTCAATTAAAATATAACCGTTTACTCTCTGTGTTTTATATGTTTCCTCAACTAGGATTTATTATTTGGGACTTATAAGAAATTGCTAGGGAACTACATAAACACATTTTTATAGTTAAAATGATTAAATGATGTTTATCAATCACTAAAAAGACATTTTACAACAATTTCCATTTAAAACATTTGTCATACTGTAACGGAGGCCAGCGAGTAAGTGCTGTGCAGGTAAACCTCACTCCCCTGACCTCAAAAAGAGGCGCTCTAGC
>JAUCMS010000012.1:5106911-5116999 GCA_032357445.1 Enteromius radiatus | reverse complement strand
AAAACTAATAAGCATTTTAGTCCAAAAGACTAAGACTAAGACTAAATCTAAGATGGTAGTCAAAAACAACACTGCATAGAACATCTGATTCCAATTAAGGTTCTGGAAACGATGAGATTCGATTCCAAGAATTGAATCCTCACTATTTTTGATTCCTTTTAGATTCATGTTTTCTTCTTTTTTGATTGAATCTCGAAAAATAACCTCTGAATCGTTTTTTGTTTTTTTTTTACTGGTTAATTTTTTTGAAATGGTTCATTTAAACTGAATGTCAGAAAGAATGAATCAGGAAACGAATCAGATTTGTAATCACTTTTAGCATGAGGGAGGCAAATGAAAATTAAAATAGAAAAATAAAATTAATCTTTTATCTCTCACAATTATGGCTTTCAGCAAGCATGAGGGAGCTTCTGGAACTGAAGGCTGCATCCTCAAATTCAGATGATTTCAGTACATACTCGTTTTCTTTCAATTTATTTCCTGAATTTTAGTGTGTCTTCCATTTGAGAGGTATCCACAGAGAAGATTTATTAAATTGAAAATGGCTCTGAATGAGGCCATGAATGATTCCTCTTGATGGGATCAATACCAAACTTTGGAATTTACTCAAGATTCCCAACCACTCGGAATCGATTCTTTTTGGAATCTATTCCCTGCACAGCTGATGATCTGGGATCCCAAACGGCTCTGCGCAAACCTACGGTATGGTGAATGACGTCAAGTGGACCGTTCCAAGATGGCGGACACATTTACATGCATGGAGCAGTCGAATGGGACGTCTATACAGTATGTCTATGGTGAGAACACTTGTGTTCCTCATAGGAGAGATACGATACAGTATGATATCCGTCAGATACCAGCAAGACATCATTCAAAATAATCTTTTTTTTTTACATCAGTTCTTTAAAAAAAAAATCCTGTTTTTACTTCATATATGTATACACTATAAAATAAAATAAAAAAGAAAAATATACTGTATTTTTATGAAGGAATTTGCTGTATTTATTTTTTTAAACAGGCGTTTCATCTGTATTTTAAAGTTTATAAAGTTCAGATTTTTCTAAATGTACTGTATCATTTCTAAACACACGTCTGTGAGGTTCTGATAGTTTTGATAGTTTAATGGTGCTTCTCAGTAGCTTTTGGAGTAATTATGTTGAAAAAAAACGTCTACTTATCTAACTGGAACAGCTTCGTCTTATTAAGAAGAGCAGGATGTCCTCTCTCTCTCTCTCTCTCTCTCTCTCTCTCTCTCTCTCTCTCTCTTCCCTTCCCTTCTGTCTGCTTAGGAACACAGGCGCTTGAATAAATACTGATATTTCATCACCTCTGAGGTAGTGAAGGAAAAGCAAAGGTCTTGAGCAAATATTTCGTAGGGTCCAGAAGGTTGGTAGATATTTGGTGTCAAGAAAAGGTGTTTGTACAAGAGCATTATATCAGTGGTCAGTAAAGACATCTGCTCAAATTTTATTGCTCTTTCATAGCACAGGAGACTTGAGCTGAGACTGGAGTTCTATGTTTAAAATAATACAGTAGTTCACCCAAAAATATACATTTGCTGAAGATTTACTCACTCTCAGGACATCCAAGATGTACAGTCATGGCCAAAATTGTTGGCACCCCTGGAATTTTTCCAGAAAATCAAGTATTGCTCACAGAAAAGTATTGCATTAACACATGATTATTCCCTTTATGTGTAAAAAAATGGGGAAAAAACAAAAAAATATGGAAAAACATAAACAATCTCAAGGTTACAAGTACATCTCCAGAGATCTAGATTTGCCTTTGTCCACAGTGCGCAACAATATCAAGAAGTTAGCAACCCATGGCACTGTAGCAAATCTCCCTGGGCATAGATGGAAGAGAAAAACTGATGAAAGGTTGCAACGCAGTATAGTCCGGATGGTGGATAAGCAGCCCCAAAGAATTTCCAAAGAAATTCAAGATGTCCTGCAGGCTCAGCATCAGTGTTAGTGTGAACTATCCATAAACATTTAAATGAAATGAAATGCTATGGCAGGAGGACCCCACTGCTGACACAGAGACAAAACAGCAAGACTACAGTTTGCCAAAATGTACTTGAGTAAGCCAAAATCCTTCTGGGAAAACATCTTGTGGACAGGTGAGATCAAGCTTTTTGGTAAAGCACATCATTCTACTGTTTACAGAAAATGGAATGAGACACAGTACCTACAGTCAGGTTCAAAGACGTGTTGGGGTCGTTTTGCTGCCTCTGGCACTGGGTGCCTTGACTGTGTTCAAGACATAATGAAATCTGAGGATTAAAAAGATTTTGGGTCGCAGTGTAGGGCCCAGTGTCAGAAAGCTGGGTTTGCATCCGAGATCTTGGGTCTTCCAGCAGGACAATGACCCCAAACATACTTCAAAAAGCACCCAGAAATGGATGACAACAAAGTGCTGGAGAGTTCTGAAGTGGCCAGCAATGAGCCCAGACCTAAATCCCATTGAACACCTTTGGAGAGATCTTAAAAGTGCTATTTGGAAAAGGCGCCCTTCCGATATGAGAGACCTGGAGCAGTTTGCAAAGAAAGAGTGGTCCAAAATTACGGGTGAGAGGTGTAAGAAGGAATATTGTTATGTTATAGGAAGCGACTGATTTCAGTAATTTTTTTCCAAAGGGTGTGCAACCAAATATTAAGTTAAGGGTGCCAATAATTTTGACCAGCCCATTTTTGGAGTTTTGCGAGACATTGTCACATTTTTCCTCACTTGTTTTGTTTTGCTCCAATACACACAAAGGGAATAAACATGTGTACAGCAAAACATTGTTAATCCAATACTTTTCTGTGAGAAATACCTGATTTTCTGGAAAAATTCAGGGGTGCCAACAATTCTGGCCATGACGGTAAATGAAATTATTTCTTCATTAGAACCGATTTGGAGAAATCTAGCATCAATGGTTCCTCTTTAGTCAATGGGTGCCGTCAGAATGATAGTCTAAACAGCTGATAAAAACATCACAATAATCCACAAGTAATCCACATAACTCTCATAGCACTGTTCACAATACAAAATCATTCAAAAGAGCTTTAAACAAATATGTTGGTGGATTCTGATGTGAGAGGAAAACAGGGGATGGAAGCGTTATTATTAATCATGCACCGAGTTTCACGAGTCCACACTTCCTCATTAATATTCAAATAGAAAGAGCGTGTTTGGCGTGCTGCTCAGCGGACTCAGAAACTCTAACCCTCGGACTGTGGTTAATCATTCATACATGCTTCTCCCAAAATTTGTTTATATCTAAACATCATTTAATACTAAAGTGTAAACTAAAGTGTTAAACGCCTTTAGTGATTTATTTTCACTTCACAAGACATTAACTGGTGGACTGAAGTTGGATCACTTGTGTATTATTGAGATGTTTTAATCAGCTGTTTGGACTCTCATTCTGACGGCACCCATTGACTCCGTTGGTAACCAAGTGATGGAATTGATTTAAGGTACAACTTAGAGAAATAAAAAACAGCCCCAAGTGAGTAAATAGGCATGCAATTTGAATATATATATATATATATATATATACATAGCTCTAAAATAAATGTGGATGCAGCTTAAATCATTTAATGTTTGCACAAATTTGATGAGATGTTTGAATTCATATTGAGAGATTGTTGGCTTATTTTTTATGTGCTCATTTGTATGGTGATGTTTCAGTAGAGTAGTCATTCTTTATATGTTTGAAGCCTGTACAGTTTCTGTACTCTTGCTGCGCTCGTTTTATTGGCCTCTGCTCTGAAGCGCTGAACACATGTTCACAGTGGATGACAGAGGGAGATGTTGTTAACCCAGAGGGCTGTGGATGGAGCATAACTCTGTGTGTGTGTGAGCGCGAGGCAGACATACGCAATTAACAGACACGTTTCACAAAGGTTACCGCTGTCAAAGACCGTATTCCAATCATCAGACAGAGAATTCAATTCAAATCAAGATTTCTTACACTTGAGCGAAGCAGGATTACAAGATGAACGTCTGCCTTGATGCTACGTGATTGTGTCACTGCAAATACCAGTTGTTCTGTGCTGCTTTTGTCAAACCAGATTCAAAGTTTTTTTTTATTATATCCTCTGCTAATCTGAAATTGGATCACCGAGAATTGAGTCAGGACTTTTCCCTGCCAGTGTTTTTTAAACTGCTTTATGAACTAGGTTTAGAAAACTGTATATACATGGTTTTTTGTTTTTGATTTTTTTTTTGTTTGCTAGTCTGTACAGTATGTATACAATATGCACTAATATTAACAAAATGAATGAAAATGGAGAAAAAAAATATGTATGTATGTGTGTGTGTGTGTGTGTATATATATATATATATATATACACACACACACACACACACACACATATATGTATGCATACTGTATGTATGTTTATAAAATATAAATATTCATATTTATAATATGTATATATTTAAATTCTATTTCTTTTTGTTTAAACTAAATATTAGTGCATATTGTACATATACTCACTAGCAAACAACATTTTGAAATAATGAATAGCTACTTTATGTTTTTGATAACAGCAATAATATTTCTTAGTATTGTCAATGTTGAAAACCATCTAAATACTTTTTCCAGGATAGTATGATGAATAGAAAGTTTTAGAGGATTTACATGTTTTTTGTAACATTATTAATGTATTTGATCAGTTCAATTCATGCTTGTTCAATAAAAGGACATTGATTCAAATTACCCCAAACTTTTAAATGGTATCACAGTTTCCATTGAAAAGCAGCAAAGCATTTTCAACATTGATTAAATGATTAAATGAGAAATGTGTCTTGAGCAATAAACAAAACAAAAATCACAATTTGCATCAGAATACACAAATACATCAGTTTTTGCCAGGATATTAGTTACGACCCTCTACCAGTAAAGGTTTAAAGGGATAGTTCACTCCCCAAAAATGATTTTTTTCCCCCGTAATTTACTAATTCATGTGTTTTCAGATCATGAATTCATATGTAGAGTACACAAATGGCCAAGTTGGTTTTTTTAACCTCATTGACATAATATGAACAAAACAACAACAAAAAAATATCCTCATTGTTGAACGACACAAGGCTGAGTTAGGAGTGACAGACAGATGTCTTTAAGAGAACCAGCCGAACTTTGGCACCTTGCTACTTTCCTGTTAGTGTTATTTGCACTTTATTTTGGGGAAAATGCTTTGTACAGAAGAAGTATGTGTATTTTTGGTGACATCTTCCATGAATGACTCTTGGGATGTGTTTCCGAATGGCTTCAATTCTCGGTAATGACTGCATGTATGTTTGCAGCTGTTTGTTTTGTGCTGTGCTCATTCCAGGAACAACGGCACAGATTATGAATGGATGTATTCAGGAGGACGATCTCCCCTGGTTATGCACTGGCGGCTTTGAAATGTCCCATAAAAATAAACCAAAATGAGACACTAAAATATTTTATTCAAACAAAGATGCTAAAAGTGAGTTAATGAAGGTCCCTGCATAAATAGAGTGAGTGTGGACCTAGAGAGACGTTATACAAAGCTATACAGCTCCAGCTAAACAAGTACTTTATTAAAATTAATTTATTAAAAGCTTTTATTATTTTGATTAATGTTTCAAATATTAATTTATTTTAGAAATACAATTTATTTAGAATTTATTAAAATTCATCTATTATAATAAACCATTAAAAAATTATAATAAAACATTTACTAATTTAAAATTAAAATAATCTATTTTCAGTAAAGCTGTTTCAATTTAATAAAAGTATAAATTTTAAATAAATAAACCCATTTTATAAATACATTTATGAAAATGAAATATTCAAACATATACAAAATATAATGTAATTATTAAATAAATAAGTTTTATTAATAATATATAGTTAAACACATTTACATATTAATTTAAATACATCACATTAACTTAAAATGACCATATTTGTATTCATTATTATTGTTTTGTTTTGTAATTCTTATAATAATGTGCTTCAATAAAGAGTTTCTCACTGAATAAAAGTTTCTCATTTCCCATGATCTTTGAAGCCATGGATCCACATGAAAAAAATAATACCTTTTATATCGATATGGAGATTATGTAGATTAGTTTAATTTACCTAAAAAGTGTCTCTATTAGATGAAAAATATCTGAGCTGAAGAATTTTTATTGTGGCTCATTGTACCGTCGCTTTGATTAATTTCAATCATTTTCCCGCATTGATCCTCTAATATGTGATGTAGCTAAAACAAAACACAGACTTTTATCGGAAAGCTCATGAAAGAACTAAACGAATTACTGGCAGCCCTCGAGCCAACCTGCAAAGTGTTAGATTTGAACAGACTCTCTAATCTAATCATTAGTGCAAGGACAAATTAAATTTAACCACTAAAGACTCAAAGTGGGAGGCTGGTTACGGTGTTCGCTCGAATCCAACATTTTAATTACCGCATCGGGCTTTTTGTAGTTTCCCCATGGGAAGCGCGGGCCGAGGTGAGGCCAGGGAAGCGAGGAAATCTGCTGCTTTGGAAGATGTTCTTGTGAGGAGAGGCCAGGTTCACGGTGGCCGAGCTCAAGGCTCCTCTGAGGTCAGCGTTTTCCCTTTCAATTAGGCCACTCGTGTCCGTAATGTATTCAGAGGAGGAGATCCAGCCAAGGCCATGGGAGCTGAATGATATTGTACTGGCTTTGCTGTGACGGCCTTAAACTTGTGCTTTGCCAACCGCTGTTTATAAGCTAGCACTTCTGCCCTTGTTAGCAATGAAAAGATTTAGCAAAACACTTTTTGACTGATTAAAAAGAGAAAACGTGATTTGTACTTTTTTTTTCTTTTTTTTTTTGCAGAAAACATGAGTGTTGCTTGCTTTAGAAAGTGCTTCCAATTAGTTCTATTTAAAAAAAAGTTTAATTATTTGATTTCAGTTGGTTGCCAAGGTCTTTTTATATGATTTTATGGGCTTTTTTTCCCCCTTTAAAAAAAATAAAATAAAATAAAATTTTATATATATATTTATTTTATTTTTTTAATAAGATGTGCGTTTTTTTTTAGCTTTTTTTTAATTAACAGTATGCTTTTGTAATTTTATTGTTTTTATTCTGTTCTATTTAACCTTTTTTATTTAATTGCTAGTTGCAGTCATTTTGTCACTTAAGCATTATTTATTATTATTATTATTATTATTTATCTTATTTATTTATTTGTTGTTGTTCACTCAAAAAAAAAGACTGTTTGAACTAACTTAACTCATTTATGTAATCATGGATCCTGGTTCCGCTCAAAACCAAATTGTGTTTTATTTACATGAATGGAATTTGTTGAATTTATGCAAACTCTTTGCGTTGTGTTAACACCATAGAATGAGGAAGAAATTGGCACTTCATTGTATCTTAACCCAGTTAAGTTTAGTGAACAAAGCATGTTTTGTGTGTGTTAGGAGAAAATCACAATTTCCAGTGGTCAGTGTGTGCTTTAGTTGGGCTCTTGACCCTTATATTAGTAGAATTAAATGTTGTTCTTGCTGCTGTACTTGAGTTATAGCAGTCAGACAAACCAAGAGCAAGACTGATCAGGTGATGATGATTATGCTTGTTTTGTTTTTTTTACCTATATTATTATCTGTGCTGTATGTTCTTTATTGACAGTGACAGCCTTGTGATTACAGCTACACACATTCTGGAAGAATTTCTTTTATGCTTTTCTGATCTTTCTGTAAGGCTGCACGCACACAGACATCAAGAGTCAGTGTATGAAACTCAACAATGCTGCACTGCATTTTGAGAGCCACCAATTAAAACTCATCAATAGCTCCCATCATGCATTGCGACATGAATATTGCGAAATGTCTTTTATTTTTGCTGTTTTATGTGATGTTTTTTATTAGTGTATTATTAGTATGTTCAGAGTTGATCTGTTTTTCTGAATACGTGGTTTGTCGCCGTTGTTGAGACTCATACTCTGATTCTTGATGTCTTATGGAAAGATTTCTTTTTTTTGGGGGGTGGGGGGGGATCAGAACAGCTGAAAAGAAAATGTGAGAAAAACACAGGACGTTTAGCTGTGTAATCACAAGCCTGTCATTTCAGATTGTCACGACTCTAAATGCATTCAGTGATTCAGCAAAATCATCATCACCTGATATGTTTCACTTTTGGTTTGTCTTGTTTTTGACTTTTGTTTGTAGTTTTTATGGTGCTTTTTGTTTAAGCTTTAGTTAATTACGTAATGTGCTTTTGCCATTTCATTATTTATTATATTTATTACTTTCTTCTTTCAGTTTTTATTCTTCTTCAATTTGCCAAGGTGTTTGCCAATAACAAATTTTCATTTCTAGCTCTTTTTTTAAGCTTGTGTGTGTGTGTTTTATCTAATATTTATATTTTATTTTAATGACCTAAACTACTTTTAATATTGCCTTATGGTGCCTTCACCCCTTGTAGCATCTGTTCTCTCAAACACATCCCAGTCTTGTTTCATGTCCTCCTGTTGTTTATCTTGTTGTATATCATGTAAGAGTGTGTAATAATGCCCATAAAGTAGACAACAGTTGTGAGATTGTCCTTGAAGAGTATCAGGCTAGTATCAGAACATCCCGAGGCTCTCCCCAGGCCTCAAAACCATCATTTCACCACAACCACATAATGTTACTGTAAGTGATGCTATTTTGCTGCTAGTAAGGCTATAAGTGCATAGATGCAAAGCAACATGCATTGCAGCAGTATTATTGACATATTTTTTATAGTTTCATAATATTTATTCATGTTTTGATTGAGCTTTTATAAATTCATTTTTGGAATAGTATTTTTTCAATATTTGTTGTTATTATTTATTTTGTTTTTCATTCATTTTTATGTATTTATTTATTTTAATTTAGTGTATTTTTTATTAGCTAGGTTTTAGCTTTTTTTAGTACTTCAACTTCAGCTTATTTTATTAAAATTTTATATTTTTCCAAGAATTTGGACAATTGACAGTTTTCAGTAATGAACAATATTTGTATTTTTATATTTCATTTCAGTGTTATTAAAATGTTCATTTTATGTTTTATTATTTTTATTTCTTTCTTTTATTTTAAATCTGTTAAGCACCGCCTTTGACTTTGCAGAAACACATTTATGGTAAACAAACTAGCAGCTGTGAGTGTCAAAAAAAACAGTAGCAACATAATAATATTATTATTATGTAATATATTTATATATTAAATATATTATATATTTAATATTTAAAATATTACAGATTTATTTGTGTATACATCCTTCAAGTTGCTAGCTATAAACATTTAGTTTTACCCTTTGAACTAATCAGAAACCTAACCACAGATGTCAGTTTGTGCTAATGGAGACTTTATCATATTGTTTGTAAATCATAATATATAGAATTTTATTATTGACAGTTTAGCAGTGAATGTTTAGCACTGAGCCGTAGAGTGAAATAAAAGCTGTTGTCTGGCAGCACAGAGTGATTTTTCTCACGAGGATCTACGTATTTCACAGCGCTCCTAGTCTTCATGAGCAGGACCAAAGAGAAGAGCTAGTTGGCCACAGACAGCTCTATCATAATCAGGCCTTCACAGAGGAGAGAAGTTGTGTTTCCCTTCATACAGACTGCTTGACCATCTACCAGAAAGTCCCTCAGTGTTCGCACTGATGAAAGTTGTATAGCATATTTCATCAATATTTTTAGAAGTCTTGAGAAACCCAGATTTAAATTATGTATCATCAGTGTTGGGAAAGCTGCTTAATGACTGGCAAACTCCTGTATTTAATTCAAGCAGGGACAGAGTTTAGTTACATGCTGCTGAGTTTGAGTCGGTTCATTCTGTGAAGTGGTAGCTACATTTTCACACATCCACAAAATATGCAAATCATTAGATACAGTAGATAAAGAGCAACTTTGTCTCAAGAACCATTGCTGTCAATCAAATCGTTCATTAATTATTCTCAAATATGTTTAAAAAAAAAAACTCAATCAAACCACTGCAGTAATAATCTGTGGACTAGATCAATAATTATCAAAAAACTGTTCATGGTCGAGGTGTTCATCTAACATCTTCATAGCTACCAAACAATAGCCTTTGCAGATTTGACTGTAGATCCAAAGCCACATC
>JAUCMS010000012.1:5064352-5078586 GCA_032357445.1 Enteromius radiatus | reverse complement strand
CAAATTCTAGGGTTGTAAATGGACCTGTAAAACCGTTTCTGGGCATTTTTCCCCTTACCTAAGCTACATACCTTCTACATACATATCGGACAACAATTTCAAATATTCTCTCAATGCATTCCTATGGCACCTTTAAATCCGACCAGAAGAAGAACAAGACGACAACAAACAATAAAGCTCTATATATCTATCTATATATTCCTACCTCAAAATTGTGATTTCTATTATTTATTTATTTATTGCTTTAGGGTGATATTTGATCCACACAGGTTTTGAGATCCATTTTTAAATTAGGTAGGTAGGCCGCTAAATCTAAAAACACTGCCTTAAAAAAAATTTAAACTTGGCCATATAATTTATGCATAAACCCCAATGTCCCCTTCGGTTACATCTTTTCTCTTCCGAGGATGTTTTGAAAGCAGTGTGACTATTTGAAATGTTTGGAGCTGTCCTAGTTAACGCACTGATCTTGCCTGTGGTTTGTTTTCCCAGCATGCCATAGCTCCCCCACCGTTGTAGTACAAGGGGGCGGCAGCATGTTTGCAGGCGCAGCGATGGGTACGTTACCCCAGACGGAGTGTCTTTCTGTTCCTTCCAACATTTCTGAAATTCAGATCCATTGATGTGACCTGAAAGTTTCAGACTTTCAAACATCAAACACTTTTTGGCTAATTGGACATATGTGACCCTGGATCGCAAAACCAGTCATAAGTGTAAATTAAGATTTACATAAGCTTTCCATTTATGTATGTTTTGTTAGAATAGGACAATATTTGTCTGAGATATTGTACAACCACTTGAAAATCTGGAATCTGAGGGTGCAAAAAAAAAAAATTAAGTTAAAGAAAAAAAAGGAAATATTTACTTCAGGAAATGTACAAAATATCTTCATGGAACATGATCTTCATTTAAAATCCTAATGATTTTTCATACAATGTATTTTTGGCTATTGCTACAAATATACCCCAGCGACTTAAGGGTCACATATTTTTGCTCAATGCAGTCAGTGTGTTTTTATACCATTTCTAAGGTGTTCTAATGAACATGTCTAACTAGATTGCTTAGAAAAGTGCCATACCTCTCTTTAAATAATTATTAGTGAAAGTAAAAATGATGCTATCAGATGCACATAAGTTTGTTTCCTCAGTCCAGTGACCCAAATAGAAATTAATAAATAAAAATCCACAAATTGCTGTAGTTATAGATATAAAGAAGGCAAGTGAGAGTTGCTGGCAAAATTTCACACCTGTATCGCCATGCATGTTTGTGTGGACAATAACTAAGCAAGACTGATTACCGGTCTGATTACTGTATGCAAATTACACTAATGTCCATGCCAAAAATACATTTTAGGGAATCAGCACGTTTCAATCCGGCACTCATTAAGAACTCCAATGAGAAAGAGAGATGAAAAAAAAAAAAAAAAAAAAACACGTGTGGAAATGGAGCACAGAATTTATGTGCATTGATCTCCAAACCCCTGGAGCCTCAGTCGTGCCCTAGCCTGATTTTCTCCTCCGGTCCGTCCTCTGGGTGCACGTGTCCGCTGGATGAACCTCTCACCGCTGGTCTGATACTCTCCCGTGTGCAACCTACAGGCCAGAGCGTTTCCTCATGGGTGTTGAGCATCAGCGCTTTGTGTCTGATAACATCTTCGCCTGTTTGAAGGGAAAGAACAGTTCAGCACTTTGGATAAAAGCGAACCGCTTCGGTCTATTGTTCAGTCAAATTAGTAACACACTTAATAACCCTAAAACTTTCTCACCTTCAAAACCTGAAAACGTACTTAAGATAGACGACCACGGCGGTAAAATAAATTAGGCAGCATGGTTGCATGTACTGAGGTGTGTTATAGTCCATACATTAGAATACTGTAGTCCTATATATTAGAACATTATAAAACAGCATGGAATAATAATTTATTGAGCGTAAATTTAAATTTTAAATGGGTCATATGATGTTGCTTAACACTATTTTCCACTTTCTGTACATTTTTGTTTCTCCTCTAAGCCCTTCCTCCTGAAATGGTTCGATATGTACAAAGCTTATCTTTTTTAAAAAAAGCAAGGTATGCTCTGATTGGCCAGCTTGTGGCAGATATGTTATGTACCTTACCATAACATGATGCTGCGTCTCGGCGCTATGACACCAAAACAATAAAACACATTACAAATGAGACATTTGTCATATCCAGTGGAGACATAATTACGATTATCATGACTTAGTACTGTTTTTTTACGCATCACGTTGCATTGCGCCTTGTAAACATAACACCATCTCTGCATTAATGATCAGAGAATTTCTTGTTATGTCCTCTCTTGGAAGCACAAATGAAGTAGTTTTCACAACAAAATGCAGCATCTCACGACCATGGTGCCGGCAACAACACTACAGCGAGAATAATAGCTCCACCTTATTTCTTTGAGATACAAAAAAAGTCATAACTTTTATTAAGAAAATCTCTTTGGTTTTGAGGCTTTAGTCTTTGCAACAAGGGATATTCAATTTATTAAATATATGCCAGCTTATTGGGACTATAAAGTCCTCCCCACACCTACCCTACCCGATACTTTACTTTCAACTTTTTGATTATTTCCTTCATTTTTATTGAAAATGTATTAAAAAATGGTTTTCTGATGTGTTTAGAAATTTAAAAAGGGAGAAAATAGATTTCTGAAAGGCTGATTCGAACCTGGGTCGATTGTGTCAACAGGGAAAACACTAAATGATAATACATAAATTGTAGTTGTCAACGAGCGGTCCTCTGTGGCGCTTTTGCCTGGACCTGGTTTTCTGAATCTAGCCTGATACCTCGACATCTGCCTGGACCCCGTTTATGAACTTTTGCCTGATACCCCGACCACTGGCCTGGTTTACGGTACTGTTTTGGATTTGTCTTCTCTGTGTGTGATTGTCCCTGGTGAACTAGTATGTATGACTACGAAAGTGACAATAAACCGTCGCAAATGGATCAACCGTCTGCTGAGCCTACATCACAGTAGTCATCCAAATCAGAACATCATTATTATAATTAAACCATTTTAAAAAACATAAGCAAAATATAACAATTATTTTATTAATGTTGTTTTACCTTTATTTTTATTACCTATAACATTTTAAAAAGTTGAGGAGTTAAGTAGTTGAGTCAGAAAATCTCGTTCAGAATATTCACACTTTTAAAAAAAAAATACGACCTCATGTTTATACTTTATAATTATTATCCGTCATAAAAAAATAAAAAATAAAATAAAAAAATAAATAAAAAAATTGGATCAGGAAGCATTTTGATAGGAAAGGATGGCAAATACAACAAAAAATGTATACAAAAATGTTGAAATCAGTAGTTGCCATCACTAATCATATCATGTTTTTTCAACTCAAAAAAACTTTTATTTAACCTTTGTGGGCTATTTGAATTACTGTAAATATACACTCCAAAAAAATGCATTCATTATGTATTATATAAAATATAATTGTTTTTTTTGTTTTTTTTTTGTTAAGGCAGCTATATATAAACTGTAAAATCATAAATAAATCAAACAATCAATCAATGAATAAATAACGAAAATACTATCTTTTTGTCTTTTGAATTTTGAAATCAATATGTTGAAATCAACCATTTTTATGTAATCAGTTGTGAAATTTACTATCAATTTATGAGTGAAATTTTTTTATAGAACTAAATGTTCAGTGTATATGTGAAATATTTATTAAATTGATTTACTTGCTTATAATGTGATAAATACAGTGTTACACTAAAACAAAATGATTTATAATAATGTTATTTACACCTGAATTTGACACAGTCAATTATAATTGAAAACCTGTCCCAAACCCACCTGTTTGATTGCAGATGTCTAATTAGAAAAACACAGATGGAGGACTGATTAACTTCAGATTTTGTGTCAAAAATGAATCCAGGTGGAGGTCAGAGATTGGAGTTTGTTCCTCATGCATGGACTGTTTTTCTTTTCAATCTGAGTCACGCAGACTGAGCCACAGCAGCAAGGCCTCATGGGCCGCTCAGTCTCTAAAACTGCCGGAGCTGCACGCACATTCAGACCGTAAGTACCATCACTCAATCACCTGGTCTTGCCATCCAGCCTCACTAATTCTCTGCTCTGACCACCATCACCTCACAATAGAAAAACAATGACTACTTTTAGCATCATATAGAGCCACCTTTGTATGTTGTGTTGCATGTGAAGTGTGTTTGTGTCTGTGTGCCTTAGTGTGTGAGCAGTGGAAGTGAAGCGGTTCGTTTCATTAGCCGTGATGTTTCATTCATGAGAGAGCTCTTCACTCTGCCTCCACACCGAAAGACTCAGAGTCACGAAACGAGCTGCACATGCAAACAGACATGAATTCAGACACACAACACTTCGATTCATGACAGCTTTCTGTTTCTGAACAGCATTCATCTGCTGGAGTATTATTGCTATAAACATTTGATTTATTTGATTTGATTTATTTATTCACATGGTACAAAGCGCGTAAACTGGATTCTTAGCTACCACAATTTTCAAGCCTTTTTAGAAACAGGGAAAACACAAAATGAAAATAAATGAATTGTAGTCATCCAAATCAGAACATCATTATTATAATTAAATAATCTAAAAAACATATGCAAAATATAACAAATTATTTTATTAATGTAGTTTTACCTTTATTTTTATTACCTATAACATTTTAAAAAGTTGAGGAGTTTAAATTACACTTTATAACTTTCATCCGTCATAAAAAAAATTTAGATCAGGTTTAATTTTTTAGCAAGCATTTTTATAGGAAAGGATGACAAATACAAAAAAAAAAATGCATACAAAAATCAGTGTGCAATGGCCTTTAACGTAAAGTTAAGTTGCCATTACTAATCATATCACGTTTTTTCAACTCAAATAAACTTTTTAGTCATGATGGATTTTATTTTTTGTGGTTGTGAATTTTACAATTTCTAACTTGGTAAAAAAAAATAATTTTGTTACTTTTTTACAATGACATTTATTTAGTAGTATTTAGACAAATACATGTAGCAGTGGTACAATTCTAAAAGTAAAGGTTCTTTATTAGCATGAGGAACCTTTAACATCCATGAATTCTTTTAATTCCATAAAAGATTCTTAATACTAGTTCCAGATTATTAGAATGGTCTTTATACTCAAAACAATAACAATTTTAAGAACCATTAGGCACCATTTTTAAAAGTTTACATTTAAGTATAGACCTGGCAACCCTAAGAGGTGAACACATTCAACTTTTTACAGCCAGCAATCTAAGTTCCAGATGTTGTGTGTCATTTGCTTCCTTCAAACTGAGACTTAAAATGATGAGAAAGTCACCAAGAGAGAATACGAGAAACAATTTCAGCAGTGCCACATCTGCGTAGTACGGCTAAATTGAAGAGGCTACGTGAATGCGCCATTTGATTTGATTGCTTATGTAGATAGAGCTGGCAGAACGCTCCCTCTGAGCCTGTTCGCACAGATTTGAGGCAGAAGTAAATCCTGTCTGTGTCTACGGTACTTGGACGAAGACGGAAATGCATTACTCATGCGGCATCTTATCAGCTAAAAGAGTTTGGCTTTTGGTGTGCAATTAGACATGCTAATCCTTTACTTAAGAAAGAGTAGTAAGACAGCCGCCATGTTGGGTGGGTTTTAATGTTTTTGTTTGTGCAGTGAAACCCAAGCCATTCAAAAGTCAAGCCATTTAAAAGTGAGTGATTTTTGTCTAAATACACAGGTGTTAACATTTACAGTAGAAGGTTGCACTTCGTAAAACCTCACTTTTTTTGTCGTGTTTGCGATTTTTGCGAAGTTAAAAGGCATTATGCGGTTTTGTAAAGATACTAGCTGATAGCTCAATGGTTGTTTTGTAGGTACAAGTATTTCTTTGTAGTATATGATCATTAACTGGGCAGTAAGTTTTAGATCCCACAATGTCGATGGAAGGAATGTGTTTTAGGGCAAGACACTTGCCTGAGAAATATTAGCGTGTGGTGAAGAAGACACACTCGCTGGAGTCGACTGCTGAGATCAACAGATGTCACTGCTGGAGACGTCCTTGAAATAACACCAGGATTACAAAATTAATTTGCTCGGATTTGCCCTATTCAGGGGTGAACCAATTAGTAACACAGTTATTTAAAATGCAACTTACTGACATTTGCCCTCCTGCACTTTGACCCCGAATGTTCATTAGGCGCAGTGAGTTTATGCTCTCATTAGCGGTACACATATTTTTGAAGAATTAATTTTAAGGTTACAATATAAAACATTATACATTTGATCATCGTATGTTGTTAAAATGTATTTAAATTCAATATAAATTATTTGCAACCCATTTAACTTTTAACAACAATGTTTCATTTCAGAGTAAAAACAAACAAACAAACAAAAAACTGTGGGGTAGCACTTAATATTTAATCCCCCCCCTTCATACAGTGTTTTCCATATGGCTTTTTTGTGGCAAAATATACTTTATGTAGAGTATATGTTTATAATAAATGTTATAAACAGCATGGCTATAAAGCTTTAGGGTGCTAAATATATTTAATATATATTTTAATATTTAAAAAATATTTTATTATATATATATATTTTAAAATATATAATATTTTAAAATATATATTTTAGTGCAGTCAAACGACTAATCACAATTAATCTCATTCAAAATAAAATATACATATATTATTACATATATTGTATTGGGACACATCGATCAAAATATAGTTTCAGAGCCACATTTTTGTCTCAGAAAAGTGCTTTTTGATGTAATATTATGAAGACGAACTGCAAATATGGTCCATCTTGATTTTACGTTGAATTTAATTTATGACAGCCTAGTTATTAACATATGTGCGTTATAATGTAACACACTGAATATATCAAACATGATTTACCGATCCCATTCTTCCAAATATTTCCTCTCTTCTTTCCGCTATTCTTTGATGCAAAATAAGACATTCATTTGATGAAACAGGCTTGTTATTGCAGTAAATATACAAGGCCTGATTAATCACTTGGTTTATTGAAATGTTACCTGCACATCCTGCCCTCATTTGCATCCTTGTGCCCTTGCTAGGGTGCCACTGCTTTGGCTGCTGCCCAGCATACGCTTAGCTTGGCAAAAGTCTGGAGCTCCTCCAGCGCCTCCGTACGGCTGGCAGTCGGCGGCCCCTGGGAGACAGGATTGTGTGATAACACTTTGAAATGATAGTTTAGCCCAGGAGGGCACTTGACACGCAATATCTTCCCCGCTCCGATCGACAGGCAAAGCAAGCTCAGAGTAGGGTAAACATCGACTCAGGGCGTAGACACACGGAGAGATCCAAAGGAAAGAGCGCTCATCACACGCCGAGATGCAGGAACGCATCCGGTCTGCCGCACAATTACCACTCTGTCCATCACGGGTCTCATCACCGGAGGCTTTTCTCACCCACTGCAGACGCATTTATTCTCCTCTTGGCCTGTCTGTGTATTCAGCCTCGACAGCTGCAAATAGACAACAGGTAATATATTGACAGTCTAATAAAGAGTGTTGGCACTGGATATAAATCACGCAGTGCTGCATGTTTATTTGCGGGGGCAACTCTCACCTCTTTGTCATATTAATAGTTATACAGATGAGACCGAGAAAGTGTCAAGGGAAGGACGAAAGGTGTACTGGCGCTGAGAAAACAACCAGTTGTGTGTTTACACTGTTTTCTTCATATCTCGTGAGCAAGTCGAGCTGTCGCTCTCGCTAGACAAAGACTGCTAGACCAAAAATATACTTAACTGATGGGTCACAAGCTGTTTTCTGGTCTGAAATGGGTCATAGACAGCTGAGGAAAACAAGGCTACATATATAAAATGCACTACACTAGTTTTCTAAAGTCTATTTATTTGATTAAAAATACAGTAAAAATTACAGTGGCCAAGTAGTGCACAACAGAGTGAAATCTCCATAAGACAAGGGAAATGAGCCACAACACAGAATAAAGAAAACAAGCTCCAACACAATGGACATAAACCACAAAAATCAATTATTTAGAGATCAGTGATTGCAACACAACGGAAACAACTTACAACACAATGGAAACAAACAAATTGCAACAACAAAAACAAATCACAATACAATGGAAACAAGTCACAACAAAAACAATTCACAACACAACAGAAACAAATCGCAACACAAGAGAAACAAGTCACAACACAACAGAAACAAATTGCAACACAACAAAAACAAATCACAATACAATAAAAAACAAGTCACAACACAACAGAAACAAATCGCAATATAATGGAAACAAGTCACAACACAACAGAAACAAATTGCAACACAACAAAAACAAATCGCAACACAACAAAAACAAATCGCAACACAACAAAAACAAATCGCAACACAACAAAAACAATTCACAACACAACAGAAACAAATCGCAACACAAGAGAAACAAGTCACAACACAACAGAAACAAATCGCAACACAACAGAAACAAATCGCAACACAAGAGAAACAAATCGCAACACAACAGAAACAAATCGCAACACAAGAGAAACAAGTCACAACACAACAGAAACAAATCGCAACACAACAGAAACAAATCGCAACACAAGAGAAACAAATCGCAACACAACAGAAACAAATCGCAACACAAGAGAAACAAGTCACAACACAACAGAAACAAATCGCAACACAAGAGAAACAAGTCACAACACAACGGAAACAAATCGCAACAACAAAAACAAATCACAATACAATGGAAACAAGTCACAACAAAAACAATTCACAACACAACAGAAACAAATCGCAACACAAGAGAAACAAGTCACAACACAACAGAAACAAATTGCAATATAATGGAAACAAGTCACAACACAACAGAAACAAATTGCAACACAACAAAAACAAATCGCAACACAACAGAAACAAATTGCAACACAACAAAAACAAATCGCAACACAACAGAAACAAATTGCAACACAACAAAAACAAATCACAATACAATAAAAAAACAAGTCACAACACAACAGAAACAAATCGCAATATAATGGAAACAAGTCACAACACAACAGAAACAAATCGCAACACAATAAAAAAACAAGTCACAACACAACAAAAACAAATCGCAATATAATGGAAACAAGTCACAACACAACAGAAACAAATCGCAACACAACAGAAACAAATTGCAACACAACAAAAACACGTCGCAACACAACAGAAACAAATCGCAACACAACAAAAACACATCGCAACACAACAGAAACAAATCGCAACACAACGGAACACAGATAGCAACACAGTAGAAGCAAGTCGCAACGCAACGGAAACAAGTCATAATACATGAAAACAAGTCGCAACGCAACAGAAACAAATCTCATCACAACAAAAAAAGTTGCAACAAAACTGAAACAAATCGAAACACAATGAAAACAAATCGCAACACAACTAAATTAGTTCAGTATAAAGGAAACAAGCTGCAACACAATAAATTAGCACAACACAATTGAATTAATACATTAGAAAAGTTGTGCCTCAACACAGCAAAATAAAATAAATTTGTTCTTTTGTGGAGGTATCCTTGTGTTGTGCACTGCATAAAACAGTAATATTTGTGAAATATTATTACAATTTCAAATAACTGTTTTCTATTTGAGTATATTTTAACATGTAATTTATTCATGGGATGCAATACTCTGCAGATGCCATGTGACATACCTTCTTTTTACAAAATTAACCAAATGAAAAGAAAAACAACCCAGAGTGCATTAAATGCGGCTTCATTTACATTGATGATAAACATTGTTTTAAATTTAAATAAACACTTCTGAAACTGTAATAGATTTGAGTTGAGAATCAAATCTAAATTGCTAGCATGTTTATAACTTGCACGCTGAATAATATCAATCCAGTTTAATGGCACGCATCGCATACACACTCTTACAGGACTGAGGGAATGCACATTAAGCCATAAAATTCAAGCATTAAAACATTAACTGCTTGTTGTTATGTTACTTTTAAGTGTGGGTAATAAACTGCTGTGCATCAAAAGTGATTAAGTAAATATACAGAAATATCTCATCTACTTAAATTCAAATTTTAATAAAATATTCATTATAATCAATGCCTGGAGCCTTGTCAGATCCAGTAAATAGTACATAATCCCATTGCCAGATTAATGCCAGATGACGCTGAACTGACCACTGTTTCTTTCAGCAGGTTGTGTATTAAGTGCGTCAGAAAACTGGTTTCATGTTAAGTATACTATAGATTATTAAATCGGTAGTGTTTCGAGCACTGTTACAGAATAATCTTGTGCAGTACTCTTTATGCTTTCAGTTTGCATTTTCCCAGATGTTTTACTGGAGAAGGGTCTGTCTGAGACTTCAGTCGACCTTCACAGCACAGAAACAACCATGGCAGCGTTGAGGGTGGACTGAAAGTGTTTGACAGCTTACATTCAAGGAGATCACAGCAACCTTGGCCGTGTGCAATCATCACACCAAGGACTTCACTGCTCCAGAATCCATACAAAGTACAGAAACAACTCAAAAGTGGCCAGAATATTTTAAAGAAATGGAAGAATATCACAGTGCATTAGAATCATATTCGCTGAATTAGAATCTCACTGAAATGAATGAGAATGCTAACATACAATAAAATCAATGTCGAAAGACTGCTTTAAAGGGTTACTCCACCCCAAAAAGAAAATTATGTCATTATTCATTTACCCCCATGTCGTTCCAAACCCCAAGGCTTGTGACTGTTCCATTGACTGCCAAGTAATGAACACTATCAAGGTGAAGAAAAGTTAAAAAAAATGTCGTCTGAATGCTCCATCTTCCATCAAGGGTTCAACCGTAACTTTATGAAGCGATAAGAATACTTTTTTTACACAAAGAAAACAAAACTAATGATTTTATTCAAAGATTTGGCACCGTAACGTCACCTTAGCACCACTTATCACTAGGCAGAAACAAGCTTCCAGGCTTTTATGCATTCCAGCACAGCTCAACCAATGGCGTGAATTTGGGGCGGGACTACATATTTGCCTGACCAATGGGAGGATGGGAGGAGTGTTCATTTGAAACCATTTTGAAACAGTGCATTAAGAATGAGGACGGGAACAGTCGAATCCATATGCAAGGGTATTTAAATGATAAGGTCACAGGACAGAGTAAACAGTTAAAAGGTCAAAACAACGGCGAACAGAGCAATGCAGGTGAGACAGAATCGAGGTCAGTAAATGGGCAAAAGTGGGCAACGGGGAATCAGAATACAATGAAAACAAACGTTTACAAAGATGGGACTAGCCACATGCAATGATCAGCGGGGAATACAGGGATTTCTGCGGTATTTATACAGGGGGTGATGACACTGAAGGGGCGGAGAACATATTAGTAACTACGACAACACATGAGGGGGGAGGAGACGAGAGTACACAAGTGATAGTCCATACATGAAACAGAAAGACACAGACACAGTACATAGAAGGCTGGAGTGCCCTCCAATCTGGACTGACACATCCAGCTAATCATAACACAGTGATACTTTTTAGATTACACAAAATTACACATTTCATTTAGAAAAGTTCAGGTAGGAAACCCATTATTTTGAAAAGTCTAGCCAATAACGGTTATGTTGACACCTCTGACAACTTATTAGCACCATAACAATGATTTGGAGTATATCTGAGGTGGATTTGCCATAATTAGATGTCTCTCTCTCTCGCCCTCCTGCTGAACTCTTTCATTTGAGCGAAAGATACACATTTTCACTTGTTCCTCTCCAGCCCATAAATACGTTATTAATGAGAGAATAATTTTTTATGGCATGTCATGATAGCAATAAATGACAGAATATTTGCCAGAATTAGTTACTGCCAGGGACGCTTGCAGCCAGATGGCTGGTGTTTCTAAAAAAAAAGAAAAGACAATTCAATAATTAAGGATAGAGATTAAACAACAAGACATGCTGCAAGGACACAAAATCAATGAGTTTTTTTAAATCAATGAGTATTTTTTGCCTGTTTTATCTTATGTTTGTCAATTAGACACACTTAGCAGTAATCTCTGATAACATTTACTCTCACTTCTCAGTAATTAACACATCTCTTGATATCTGTAGCATTTGAATTATCCTTCATTAAAATATATGACAGTTTGAAAACATGATGTGTTCTCTGTAACACTGTTTAAAATGTAAATGTGGAAGAATATTGTGCCTGAGGTTTGAACACAATATTCCATAATTCCATAATTCCATTTTCAAAAGTGGTACTGCGTGTTGTCACGTTGTCTGTTCTGTCTAGTTTTGGTTTGTGTTTTCCTGTTTTGCCTTATTTGGTCGCATTCCGTTTCTGATTGACTTTGATTAGTCTTTAGTATCCACCTGTGCTCCTCACCTGTTTTCTCACCCATTCTGTTTTGGCTTTGCTTGTCTGTCTTAAATGTTACTACAGTACGTGTGTAAAGCCTGCCTGTTCGTCTGCCAGTTGGAATATAAAGACCTGTCGTTTCATGAACTCGTATCTACCTTCGTGTCTTCCTGTACCACACACCCTGACACATGTAAACAGATTAATGTTTCAGATGCACATTTAGTGTGCACTTTATGATTTTTGTCTTTGGTGATCTAAATTATATTAATTATAATACTGTTTGGAGTAAATGTTGCTTTTGTTAACGCAGTAATAAAAATTTTATTTGGTCATTTAAATGAGATATTACAAAAATAAAAATTAAAAATGTTTGTCAAATTTACTGCTTAAAAAAAATAGCTAAATGAAAAATGATATGAAATTTTAAATATTATGACACAACAAAATTGCTCAAATTGCAGTGAAAAATGTAAATATTAAAAGCTAATATATTGCACTTTAGGTAACACTTTATTAACTATGACTTTTCCCTTAAATTCTTAATTTACTGCTTATTAATGTTATTATTAACTTTAAAGTTTACCGTAGGTATTGAGTAGGTAATATAAGTGATGTAGAATAAGATCATGTAGAATAAGGCATTAATAAGCACTAATAAATGGCTAATATTCTACCAATAAGCAACTAACAATAAAATAAAATGTTACCAAAACAATGGAGCTTATGTTATTATGTAACAAAGGCAGCATAATTTTTACCAATATTATTTATAATCTGGATCTTTCTCTTTATGCCAGTCTGTAATCTATAATATAACTATTTCCACCCTTTTGGCATCATACAGCTGTGTTATTGTTTTGTTTTCTTTCTCTTAATTTCTAGAGGACCACAAAATGCCATTATCCCGTGTCCATTACCCAGCTGTCCCAAGATCATGCGAAACTTCCTGGCACTCAAGTTCGGTCCATTTGCATTTGACACGTGCCTCGTTTTAACCGTACGCGCTGGGCTATGTAATGAGAGGTGGCTGTATGAACGGCTGATTGTGTCCCAGAGCTGATGCATTCCGCTGGGAGGGCAGGAGGTGAAGATCCCACTGCTGTTACACCTGAGGCAGCTGGTTAGACCCCTTCAGCTGTGGAAGTTACGACTCCGCCTCCTCTGACAGAAGCGAACTCCTGATTGAGCTGCGCTTTTGTGCGCCGTCATTATCGTTAAGTAAGCTGCTGTCTCCCTGCCTAATGAAGACTGAGATCATTCAAGCAGGACATTATGAATAAGGTAATCAAAACTGAAGCGTCGCCCTCTCTAAAACCATTTCACGAATGGGTCACATTTATTTATGGATATGAATATGGCAAATTAACAAGTGCGTGTGTTAATTTTGTCTCATAATTGTCCTTTTATTGTGAGTTACAGATCCTTGAACAGACTCTGAAGATGACTTAAAGTTGATTACTCCTTGTTAGAAAAGCTACATCCTCCTTTAGATTCCCTTATCTTGTCTCTTATTGTTTTCTAATTGTCGTTATGCATCCTAACCACAGATAATACACTCATTCACTCATTCCTGGTAATAAAATCGATGCTTTCAGATACTCTGAACACCTGCTGGCCACAAATCAACAATCAGTGTGCAGGCCTAGAAATCATAATTGAATAATACACAGTCTAATGCCACATTCAAGTCAGAGATGGAAACGCTGACTGGAGTTGAAATTGATTTCAGTTCCTTGCATACATTTGTAAATGTAGGAATTAGATATATTTGAGTGCCTAACCTTAAACCTAGCATTAAAGGTGCCATAGAATGCATTGAAATTGTTGTCTGATATGCACATAGAAGGTATGTAGCTTAGGTAAGGGGAAA
>JAUCMS010000012.1:5030326-5042063 GCA_032357445.1 Enteromius radiatus | reverse complement strand
GTTTTGGTAACGGTTCGGCTCGCTTGGAACCTCGGCTGAGGTGGTACTAAAAAAAGGAGCAGGTACCAGGTACTGTTCCCAGTGGAAACCCCCCCAAAAGTGAGCTGTACTGAACCGTACCGTGCCGTACTATGCAGTGGAGAAGCGCCATTTGTAGCAATAGCCAAAAAAGACACTGTATAGGTCAAAACTATTGATTTTTCTTTCATGCCAACATTCATTAGGATTCTAAGTAAAAAGGCACCAGATTGTAG
The DNA here is from genome assembly GCA_032357445.1 of Enteromius radiatus. Lineage (NCBI taxonomy): Eukaryota > Metazoa > Chordata > Actinopteri > Cypriniformes > Cyprinidae > Enteromius > Enteromius radiatus. The sequence goes on along the minus strand of JAUCMS010000012.1, from coordinate 5,041,809 downwards.
CACAAATAGTTTTACAGTTTGTTGTATTTTCTTCATGTTTTGATTATTTACCTATAATGATTAATGAATTGGAAGTATCACACATTTAAAGAAACCAGGTTATTTCAGTGTTGTAAAATAAAGTGGATATGTGCTGGAAAAGCCATGTAAGTTTATCCTTTTTTATTTTAAGATGATGAAAGACATGTGTAAAAGACGTAAATCCATATTTATGCAAATCATCAGCAATATAAGAATTGTTTTACACTGTAATCAAGTACAGTTTACAATGTTTGTGTTTCATAAACAAGGCCCATTGTCGTTCATTTTTTTGCCAAACTATTTCCATTCAATTCAAATGAGGTTAATTATGGAATGCTCAGCATTATTTGGCTAATGTTAAATTGAGCTAACGTTGTTTATTTATGGACTGGATATTCTGCTCACTCATTGTCAGGGCGCATTTTTGTGAATAGGATGCAAATTATGATCAGCGCTAATTTTGTGGGTGCTTTGCCTGATTTATTTCTTTCACTGAACGAGTCCAAGTAAACAGAATTATCAGCGGCGTGATTCATTCTCTGAATTCTGAGCTGTTTTCTGACACATACTTTGGTCTAAAAACCAGTGTTGGACTTTTTCCCTCAAAAGTGCTTTGTCTAAATAGTATGTTTACATCTTGCGCTGCACGTTTTTTGACTCAAGTCTCAGTTCCCACACTGGAGCTCTGGAACTCATTGGTGTTAAATATCGTCCCCTATGGTTCTAGTGGGATTCCCTGTACTTCAGCGGACGGTGGAAGTGTCGTAACTCCTGGTCTCCTCAATGTGGTGTCAGTGTGACCGTGGCCGTCAGGAACACACATCACACAACAGAGCTCCCACCATGCAAAACAGACCAGCCAATCAGAACAGCCATGACACGTTTCTACCTACAGGCTACATTCGGATTTAAGCACTACTTGCTGAATATTGTGCAGTGCATACTGTATAATGCCTGCATTTAATATATATGATGCAAAGCAGAATGCATACACATTGTCACATTTGTTGCATATTGGATCTTATTTAAAATAATAGATGCTTATTTTGCATTGGATTTTTTTTAAATCTACAAAACTCTTAGGGTTTGGTGTCTCAATAATAAGCCAATAAGGGATGTTAAAATCAATTTGAGCTCATTGCATTGTGGAATACTGTATTCTGTGCAGTGTGCTGTCTTTTATGCTGTGCATTATGCCAAATGTAGTAGTGTATTCCATGCACATTTTTTGCAGTATATATATTATATACTGCATAAATCATAAGAGTGCTAGTCCGAACATAGCCACTGTATCTTTTTTTTACTGTTTTTGCCTTTTAGTTTGTTAAAAGGCAAAATAAAGATTGTGAAATCGTTTAAACCAGTTCGTTCCTAGATGATATTTCCTTTCACTTCACATAAAAGTTGTTAACTGTACATGGACGTTTTCCTGAAACCCATGGAAAATTAATACAAAAAAGAGTCCAGTGTAAACTTCACAGGGATTTTAGCTTTGTAAAATTGGTTTGTAAAGTCTCTTTTTTGGTGAAAATACTATTTCCTTAATTAAAAAGCTTATTTAGGTATGCTGGGAAACCTGTACATGTCAATAAAGCACAGAATTTCCCCATTCTTTGTGAAAATGAAAGTATAGCTAGATACATGCTTATACAGTATCTCTGAAAATAAGTACACAAACCTCCTTGACCGTAGGCCTAGACAATGTAAATGTTTGTCCGTGTAATAGTTTAGTTTGTGTATTTTGGACCTGGATAAAACGGTCAGTGCGAGTGAGAAGGTGTGCTCATGGTGGGAAGAGCTCTGTCTCTTGTACCCGCTGCTCTTTACATTTCTAATGTCTCCTTTTCTGCAGTGCTTTGTTTAGTTTTTTGGTATTTACACGTACTCCCTGGCTGTAGAGGGTTGAGATTGCCGGTAGAACTGCTGTCCTCTTCTTTCATCGTTAACACAGGAGCAGCAGAGGAACGAGCCGCCCAACATCATCAGGATGGCAGCTGCCCACCCCACAAAGAGGGCGGGGCCAAACTCATACCTGAAAGACAGAGAGGCCACGCCTTCATTTAACATCACAAGTCAATGTAATCGGGGTATTTTTATATTCAGATAACATCTCAACAAAGAAATGTTCCTGTATTCTAGGTACTATGTATATACATATAAATCTCATACCTAAATATATATAAACATTATTTTGTAAAACTTTAGTACTTTATATTTAGTACAAATACTAATTTTTACAGTGAAGAAATAAAACATAAATATTATGTTTCATTTATTTCATTATATGAAAAAATAATGTGTATTTACAGAATACCTTTAGATTGTAAATTAGAAATTTATTAGTAAATACTAACATTAAAATGTGTTTGTTTTTGTACATTTGTACATTATACATGTATGTATTATATGATATTTTTTTATTATTTTTGTATTACTCTTTTTTTTTTACTTGTCACATTTGATTGCCTTTCAATATAGTATAGGAGATTTCCGTATTTCTATTTATTTTCTCAAAATCAGACATTTGTAAGTAATAATACTGAAACAGAAAAAGTATTTTTTATTATTTATTTTTGTTTGTAAAAGGTACTACAATGTTCTTTTTAGAAATTAATTTTTACAGAGAAGAAATAAAACATATACATACATATATGTGTGTGTGTGTATATTATGTTTTTTATGTTATTATATAAAGAAATTACATATTTATATTTACAGAATGCCTTTATATTATAAATTATACAATTATTATTATTGTATACGTGTATGTATTATATGAATTTTTTCTTACCTTTTTTTTTACCTGTGACATTTGATTGGCTTTCAATATAGCATTAATGTGAATGATATGTTTAACAAAAATTTATATATATATATATATATATATATATATATATAATATTAGTTTCCATCATAAATTGAAAATCATTTAATGGTCATACCTGGCGTTAATTGGTGTATTCGGATCGAAGAAATGGTAGGAGACCTGAGTGGCGTACCATGATACAGCCACCAGCGTGCACAAACCTACACATGGTAGAAATCACAGTCTTAGCACTGTCATTGACCATATCTCTGTTTGTTTATTTTCAGGCTTTACAGAATGTGCTTATGTGACCAGACTAGCCACTTCCTGTTTACTTCTGCATGTCAGACGGGTCAGAAGCGGTACAGCGACTGAGGACTGAACAGACCTCAAGAATGTGGAGGCTAATGGAGGAATGTCAATGTATTTACCAAAACTAATTTACACTGAATGATTTACTGGACCGAGGTATGTGTGACATTGAGCTAGATAATGCAATTTACTCATTTTTACCACAGTTACACTCAGTGCAGAGCGTGGTAATGACTTTGTTTATGTTGTTGTAAGTCTGCAGTTTCTTAGTAAGCTTACTGGTGTGATCATCTCAAATCAATCCAGTGTATAAAAGCATTACAAAGACAAATGGTCATGTTTTCATTTGAAGGTTTTCCATAGGCTACTCTCACCAAGTCTATATAAATGCAGGGTTTGAGGACTCACCTGAGAGCAGGAACAGACTCCCGCCAGAGATGGCGATCTTGCTCTTGGTGGATGGGTTGTTGTCACCCACCTTTGTGCATTTCATCCCGACCACACTCACAATGATAGCAATGAATCCCATCAGCACTGAGATCACCATCAGAGCTCGACATGTCTGAATGTGGACTGGAAGAAAACAACAAAAATAACAAAGAGTTTAACTGAGCATATTTTTTCATAGTCTTATAACCATTTTATATATATTTTTTTTAATTTAACAGTAATACAGAGTGTGTGTGTGTATGTATATATATATATTAGATGTTAGATTAGAAAATAATCAAAATTATTAGATATTAATAGAATTAAATATTTGAAATAGTATAGATACTTCTTTAAAAGTTACTTTACAGAAGAAAAAAAATTGTTTGCATTAAATTTATTTGTTGATTATCTCAAATTTTCACCTGTTTTATGCATAAACATAATTAAAGTAATAATTAAATTAACATTTTTCTGCATGTAGCCTACATTTGACACATCAATTAGTATCAGATTTTATTATCTGTTATTATTATTATTATCATCAGAATCCTAACACGGCAAATTATATTATTAAACTGTATTTTGGTTTGTAGTAATATGTTTTATTAATTAGTATGTTATAATAAATAAGTGTCTTTAAATTAGTTTATAGAATTATCTGTGTAATATTTTATTTTAAGTTAGGGTTAAATTTTATTTCATCCTTTGCCTTGATTTTGTTTCATGCATAAACGTTATTTTAAGTATTTTTTCAACTTTTTTTGTACCTTGTGTCTAAATTTGACACTTGACAATTATTATGCTATATAGAACTCTTAATGCTTTTAAAATGATTTTTACCTATTGGAAAATTTAATTTGGACATGTTGCAGACCCATTAAACCTACCGAATAAACATTTAGCATCATTTTGAGCATTGTTTAGTAGTGCTTTTTAGCTGCTGCAATACATTAAAATTCCATGAATAGCCCACACGGTGTTCGGTTCATACATAATGTTGTAGGAGTGACATTTTTACATGTTTCGCACAGAGGGGATTACTGTGGCTTTCCTACAAAAGGGGGATTGTTTTCAATGCCTGTGCTTTTGTGTGACAGCTACATGCTAACACGCCAGTTCAGCATGGATAATGACTTCAACTTCAACTCAGAATCACACAATAGCGGCAGGCCACCAACCCTTTAGAACCGTCCGTGCATTCTTATGCACATCTCCTGAAAAGAAGAGTTCAGATGGCTACATATAATGGGAGTCACCTCTGTAGCCCTCCTCTTTTCAGCAGAAGCTTTGAAAGTGTTGCATCAAACATGAATCGAAGCCATAAAATAAGTATAACAGCATCTCAAAAGAAATCAAGAACTGAGGAGAGATTATCACACGACTTTTGATGTTTGATTTATGTGCTGCCTTTGAAGCGGGATTTTAATGCTTTATTTTTACGGTCTTTCATCCTTGTTTTGCTTCATTTCTTGGTTTGTAAGGGGTGCGTTTCGCAGAGTAACACCGTGATCTCAAGGTCCTGTTTGAATGAGGGTAGTTAGACTTCGGGTGAAGGGTCCTCCCACAATCCCTTGTCCAGTGCCAGCATTGGCAGCGCCTGGCACGGACGAAAGGAAGGCAAGCGCACGTACAATGGCAGAGAACATGCTTCAAGAGAAGCTGCATGTGAGGCTCAGCCATTGTCTATTGTTTGCACTTGTGGGCTGCTACACGTCATTCAAAACATCTCTCAATGCGTTCCTCACACAAATCTCTAATTTATGACGTCATAATAATTTTTGACGCCCTCGACGAGGACTTCTTAAACATTGTTCTTACCCATGCAGATATAATATGTAGAACAAAGAGCCAAAAGTTTGAAAGTCTGGTTCAATTTATTATCAGATGGGCATAATTTGCATACATTTGTGTTTTTTATTTCGTATAGTCATTTTTTCTGGTTGTCTACTTGCGTTATAGTTAATGCTTTCTGGGTGGCTCTGCTTACTTTTTAAAATCAACCTTAACTAATAGGTTTAAATGAAGCAACAGTGAAAGCTGAGAGTCTAATAATGTTTTTCTTTGAAACCATTCACAGCAATAGAATATATTTCACTTACATAATTAATTTTTTTTTTACGATGGAATGATAGAACAATAGATAGATCGATTCCTATTTTGGATCACGTTTTATGCTTTCATTTTAAGATTGACACAACAAAACACCATTATTTTTGTCTGCATATAATGCAGTTTTTCTCTGGGTACCATTTACAGTGCATGTTTTTTAACTTTGAATTACCGTAGCTCAAGTGCACTTCACAGAGCTGTTGTTTTATCCTAAATACTGTGTTTAGTCGTCAGCACATAATAACAGTTATTTAAGAAAAGACACTAGAACTTTAGCAGAAAAGGGGCAAACAATGCAAGTTTGTGGGAGGCTGTCTGTACATACAGAAGCCAGAACATTGCAGTCACTATCTGACCAGATGACCTAAGGCTGGGAGGAGGGGGGGACAGTGGAATCAGATGGTCCCGTCACCCTTTGTGGGCCGGGGGTTACAGATTCCACCACCAGCAGTACAGTACTGAGTGCAGTCTTTGTGTATGAGCGGCGGATATGTGATAGAGATGCTATGAAAGCCAAATGATATTCCACAAAAACCTAACAGTAATTAGGCAGAAAGTGTCAGCCAAGTTCTTTGGATGAATATTCCATGCATAAATCTGTCAGATCTTGTGTGGAAAGTTGTCCCTTGATGAAGCTAAGTGGCATTAATGCTAGTATTTTAGACAACATTGCTGCTGTGTTTGTATTGGCAGTTCAACAAACCCTACAGCAATGTTGACTACGATTTATGGCATTCTACGAAGTAATAAGATGGTTCTTTGTAGAATTTTAGGTTTAGGAGAGAATGTTTTACTTTATAAAGTGCCATTTTGGTCTTCATAGGATTTTTGAGGTTACTAAATGAGAAATACAAGAGCATTTGATGTTAAACTTTAGTTCTTCTAATCGACAATTTGTAGTAGATGCTCTTTGTGGAATACGTAGGTTCTCTATTGGAAGTTCTCCAATGACATCATGCAAGAGCCTTTTTGGTTCCATTTGGAACTTTCAGTCATTACAAAAATCAAATGTAGTCGTCTTAGTTGTCATCAAATGTTTGTGTGCATATAATCTCCTCTAATCAACGATAAAGACGACCTGTGTGTTGTGTGGGGATGTGCATTCTGAACATATCTTTGGTGTTTGCCTAAACACTGGCCTTTTCTTCTCAACACAACTGCCATTCATCACTTCAAGACAATACGCTGTTATTAAAGCAATGATGCAGAATATAAGATGGCAAACTGTTTTTTCTAAACCATGCCACATTTATATTTCGTTTTCATTTTGAAAGTGTCTCATAACTCTTCAGAACCGTTACGGTGTGTCACTGCCTGCAGTGTTGTAATATTTAACCACAAATCACAAACAGATGTGGCTATGATGCTATTTGTCATGGAAGAAAAATTTAATCATCCTAAATGTGCAATCATCAGCCACCATTCATAATTGATTTTTAGAGATGTCGTCTTCCCAGGACGGTCCCAGAAATAAACGAGAAGTGACTGATTCTGATTAGACATAACAAGTCCCCACAAAATTGACAATGACAGTGGCGCTAAATGTTGATTAATCGCCATGTAATTGCATTCCACGGCATTGCAACAGTCTGGTAGAGCCAGCATCTCAGTGAGGTTAGTGTCACATAAGACTTTCATTATAATATGTCAAAATGCACATATTTTAATTTGATAGATTAAACGAGTTGATTAAATCCATGTGCACACAGCAGCTCTGTTGATTGCGCTTTTTTGCCACCAACCTACTCTAGCCAAATAATCTTGATTTAATTACAATTTCATTTTGTTTCAAGTTTTTTTTTTTTTTTTTTGATTTCTGTTATTCATAAACCTTGAGCAAATTTATAATATTCTTAAAGGTTCTTTATTGGCATCTATGACTCTATGAAGAACCTTTAAAATCCATAGAACCTAGCTATTGCACAATAATGGGAGAAGGTTCTTTAGAATATTAAAATGTTATTCACACTAGAAATAAATTACGCTTTTTGGGGAACCCAAATGGAACCCTTTATTTTAACTTACTTGTGTCATTCTAAACCAACATACCTGACTTTCTTCTTCTGTGGAACACTTTGAAGAATATTTTTGATTGTACATGGAGAAACATCTTACTAAAGACCTTTTTGTCTACTCATACAGGTGACATGAATTTGAGCAAAAGATGGTCGAAATGTGAACCATCCTTTTTGCTTGTTTAGTACTTACCATCCAGTGACAGCAAAGAGTCAAAGATCTTGCACTGCACCTGGCCCGTGCTCTGAGATGCACAGGACATCCACAGGCCTTCGTACAAGCCCACGGCCATAATGATGGCATCCCCTGCATACGAGGACTGCTTCCATTGGGGCAGCACCGTAGTGGAGATGATGCCAATCCATCCACCCAGAGCGAGAAAATAGCCCAGAAGCTGAAACCCAGAGTTTGCCATAATTGTCCTTTTTAAACTTCTGCTTCAGTATAGAATTAGACTGAGTTCAGTGAAGTTCTCCAGTCAGGAAGCCACCTGCAATTCCCTCAAGAACATGCAAAGAAATCCACTCAGAACGAGTTGAAGGAGTCGAGATGAGCAGTCAAAGTCTGTCTGATTTTCGCCAACTCTTCAGTCACTTGCTGTATCCCTTTGTAGCTCTCGTTTGCTTCAATATCTCTCATTTGAAGGCTTCCTGTGACATCCCTTAATTCTTTCTAAAACTGAGTCCTTCAAGTCTCCTCTCTGACGGTACCCCACTTCTGGAGGCTGTGGAAAGAGCGTTTGTGGTGTCCAGGATGCCGTCAGGATGTGGTTGAGTGCTGCTTTACTGTCTGCATAGTTGTTCTTGTCACACTCCAGTGCGTCTGGATGGTGCTCAGGGGGCAGAGCAGCGGGAATGGGGAGAAAAAAGGATGGAGAATACTTCTCAGACAAAAAAAAGAAAAAAAAGCCTTGACGGAGTGAATGCATTGGGGGGTGGAGTGCCAGGCTGATGATTACTCTCTGATTGGTGGTTTTAGTGAAGAGAAACGCCCACTGAAATTAGTGCAGGAGGGACTAATTAAGCCCAGATGTCACTTGTGGAGTCAATCCGCAAGAGTGGGACGTGCGATACGCCACAAAGCCCTAATTGCGTAGTGTAAAAGTGTCTTCAAAATCTTCACAATCATGTGTAGATTAAAGTTATTGCTCCTATGTCAGAAATGTAGCATCTGTTGGGTATGTTGTTTTTCCCATTTGAATGCGTTCCCCCACTGACCCTTGTGAAGCACTACAGAGGCACATAAATCAGCGTTTAAACTGTGCTCGTTTGAAAGGAAGTGTCACCCGCACACAAAAACTCTTGCTTCTGGTGGGGATTTAGGGGTTGGCCTGTGACAGCTCAGAGGATCTCCATGGGAACCCGCTCGGTTTAATCACCGAATGAGGGAAACACACAGCGGGTCTTGCTCCATGGAATGGAGGCGCCTTTTGGGTCTGATCACGGAGCAGTTGAACAGATTGTGAAGAACTTTCAGTGACCAAAGTAGAAACTTTGAAAGAAATTGTGTGAGAATTGCCAATGCAACCATGCCACCATGATGCTAGGCGTTGATAGGCTGTTGCTATTACACACATTACGTATTATTTTCATATAAACTCTTTAGACCAACAGTATTCCTCCAAATCTTACTTCAGCTACCCAACTACAATTTATTACAGGTTAGTATGGAAGCCAGTTTCTGCTACTGAATAAAAAATATAAAAATGTAGTCGCGACTTTTTACCTCAGAAGTGCGGGATATGAACCCTCATAGGTTAGCATGCATTAGCATGAGGCTGCTGTTTTAGTGCTTAATTTATACTGTTTTATATGTATTATATACCTGCATACATACACGTAAGGTTACGTAAAGTGATATATGCTATATCTCAACATTTTGTCGAAAAATGTAACTATGTTATCACTAATCTCTTTATAAAGCTACAAGTATGAACAACTTTATGCTCATACTATTTGTGTAGGGTGATATATAATGTTTGGCAAATTTCAACAGCTTGATTGCTTGTATCATCGATAAATGTAAACTATATCATCACCTAGCTCTCAAAATCTGACTACAAGGCATGAAGATATGGGTTAGTTCATCCAAAAATGAAATTCTGTTACTCACCATTGTGTCATTCCTGTAAGAACAATTTTTTGATGAATTTTCTGGCCTTGCATAGATAGTCCAGCAGGTTATAGTCCATTTGAGATCAGTGGCTCAACTGTGATTTTATGAAGCTACGAGAATACCTTTTGTTCGTCTAAATTGACTTGAAGTTTTTTGTCTAGCCTTCTGTATTCAAATTACTATCTTTCTCAGCCTTGAATGTGGAAGTTGTGTTGCTATCTATGGAAGGACAGAAAGCTCTCGGATTTGAAGATGAACAAAGGTCTTACAGGTTTGAATTTTCAGGATTTTCATTTTTGGGTGAACTCTTTTCTCTTTAAGATTATGAACATTAGCATCATGATTATATTTAAATCTGCTTTGAAACAATGTTAATTATGAGAAGAGTCCCCTGTTAGTTTTGGATCCGTTTAAACGAATACTTCTCCTCATGTCACATGATTTGAGTTACACACCAAAGTGTAATACTCAAGGTTAGTGGTTTCTATCCAATTCCTAACACTATATATGAGCAACAGCAATAGTAATGCTTGCCTTATCAACAACCACAAGTAATAAAGTGCATTGAGGAAAGAGAAAGAACACAATGCACTGACCTACATATTTTGCAAGCATAGAGCTACAGCTACAACAACAAAAACATCACCAAAAAAATCTCCAGACCTCAAACTGCAATCAACTTTTGGACCATTTTAAATTAGATAATTAATCTGGCGTCTAAGAACTTGTAGATGGCCATTAAACAAGAGCTGTGAACAGGGACTTATGAAAAACAAGTCATTATTTCATTGACCTCGAAGAAGTGGAGCAGTTCTGTGTTTTCCAAAACGTCTCATTAGGTTTTTCTTTGAACCATCCTCTCGAAACAGGATTAGCCTCCATGGTCCATCCCGACACAGAGTCAAGGGTCGAATACGCACTCAGGGGCCCCTGGGATTGGTGTTATTACAGGGAGAGGGGTTAATTATCTAGATAGCAATGAACCTTCTTTTTTTTCCAGAGACCACAAGACTATCCATTCCTTCTTTCCATTCATCCACAACCCCATTCCTCAATACAAGTCACACACATGCACAAAGATGAATTCATAATCCCAGCCCCCATCCCGTGCACCGATCACCCTAGGGTTGCTGTTTACATTTGAGTGGGACTCACTGAACTATGTAGCTCAGACAAACCCTTTTACAAACAGCTCATCAGCCCATCTCTCTGCATGGATTAAAATACCATGTAACCATGCTTGTATGCGCCTGCACAAAACCCACCGAGGGTAACAAGACAGATCCAATGTTCACGGGGGTCAGTGTGGGAGATAAATAGACTGATAGATAGACTTGAACTGCATACTTCCTTCATATTGTATCAGTTTCTTTCAGACACTGGTAATGTTAAATGTGTGTCAAATGGCATTATGGAAAAAAATATATTTTACTTTAGTTATTTATTTAATTTTAATGATTTTTTTGTCCTGGTTTGTTTCACAAATGTATCAACAAATCTTGACAATTACCACTGTTTATTTTTCTATGCAGAGCAAACTGAGAAGTTTCCAGAAGATTTATATATATATATATATATATATTAGTGCTGTCAAACGATTAATCGCATCCAAAATAAAAGTTTTTCTTTACTTAATATATTTGTATATAAAGTGTATATTTATTAAGTATAT
>JAUCMS010000012.1:5003390-5025493 GCA_032357445.1 Enteromius radiatus | reverse complement strand
CATCCCGCAATCAAGTTCACCCAATCACAGCTAACCTACCTGCTATAAATTCCTCCGTTCCTCTCTCATTCGCATCTTGCTTTTGCAAAATCCTCCTCCTTCCCCTCCTCCTCCACTCAGCCAATCTTCTCCTCTGGGGGGCATCCGAGAGCACGAGCCGGGCTCCAAACCCTGCCCTCGCTAGGGCTCAGGCCTTTAGGGTTCGGAACCTGCCGTTCTCCCGGCTCGCTCCCCGAGACTGACATTTCCTTAAAATGTCAGTCTTATTGTTTAACTTGAGGAAGAACATGTGTCTCATATAAATAAACAGTCAACACTTATTTACTCAGCTTTATTTTCAGTACTTGAATTTTTTTATTATTTTGTTACTTACCTGAAATGTACCTGTCCAGCAGGATATAGTTAAAGATCTGAAAAGTTGTCATTTTCACTGGCTCAAATAACTCCTTTAAAGCTTGCCAGTGTGTTTAGATTCACTCGCACCCGATTAACATTCTGCCAGAAATATTAGGAACGTGTTGCGATTATAATGAAAAGGATCAAATTCGTGTCTAACATTTGTCCTGTTGCTCTAGCCTCATGGAAACTTTGGCTGATTCCATGTCAGGTCCTGTTAGCCTGCTGTTTTTCAGCCACCTTTTCAAGCTGTAGAGTTGGAATTAATTTCGTCAGGACACGTCCTGCTGCGTCCGGCTAAATCCTGGCCTGGGAGAGACGTGCTGAGGCTGTCTCTGTGGAAACCACTAATGGATACTTTCAACCTCCTCTCTTTCATCTAACGTTTCTTCAGTGAACGGAGAGAAAACAAGAGGAATGGTAGCTATTTAGCCTCTTCTTTCAAAGGGCACATCATTGACTTCTCGGAACTGGTCATGTTTCTTTCACTTTTAGTCCTGTCTTTACAGGAAGGAGCAGCTCTCAGCAGATTATTGTGTCACGTAACCCAGTTTTGACATTTACAGCAGTGCTCACCTTACTGTAAAAATATAAGAAGCCAGCACTGACCTAATAACTTTTTTGTCCCTGTGATTTCACTGAATCTGAAGTGATTGCCTGAAATTTATTTGCATGTGCTCTTTGTATATGATTCATATTGTGCATAGGCAAATAGGATGCAAAAACAAAACTGACATTTGTGTGTAAGGTGCAATCATTATTACGTTTAATTTATGTTAAAAAAATAAATGAATAAAAATAATTTAAATGCTATTTTTTTTTAGCACTTATTGTCATAGAGAGATAGGGATGCACCGAATGTTCGGCAACCGAAATTATTCGGCCGAAAATAGCCAAAAAAAGCATAAGTAAAAAGGCAGAATAAATTTTGCCGAACAATGATGTTTTTAATGACGCGACCAAATAGTAGCCCGTGTAGAGTGAGGCGCGCGCTTTATGCAGCAAACATGCCAGCAGTGTGGAAGCACTTTAAAGTGTCAGAGAAAGAGGCAAAAACGGCCGTTTGCAGACACTGAAAAAACGTATAGCACTTCAAGTTTAATTTAGCACTTAAAATCAAGACACCCCGAACATCATGCAGAGTACGAGAAAGACACGGCGGCGGCTACGGCAACAGCAGCAGCGAAAAGGAAAGTAGCTCCTCCCAGTCCTAGGACACCCACTCCATCTGTGGCTGACTTAAAATATTTGTATTATTTATTTTAAGTTATATTGTGCTTTGTTCATATAATATCTGCTGGAATGTTAAAAAAAATGTTCAGTGTTCAATAAATATTTTGAAATTGTATTTTTGTTCTTTGATTTATTTCTCTGAAAAGCAACACAAAATAGTAAAAAGCTAATTTTTACTATTTAATTATTGTAATGGTGAAAAAATAAATGGAAAAAAACGTGAAACACCGCGTTCAGTATTCGGCCTTCGGCCAAGCATTTCATTATTATTCGGCTTCGGCTTTGGCCAAGAATTTCATTTCGGTGCATCCCTAAGAGATACTATTGTTACTATACTACAGGGTAATTTTTCAAAAATACTTTAGAAAACAGAGTTGGGGCCGAGAACCAAAACAAACTTGTAGCCAATCAGGAGAAAGGGGCGTGTCTATTAATAATGTAGAGGAGAATGCGTTTAGTGAACAGCCAAACCGATCGACAGAGAGATGAACATTTTCCTAAACACGAGGGCTGCGTTTCCCAAAAGTATTGTAAGCCTAAGTAGATCGTAGCTCCATTGTCACCAATAGAGCTACGATTAACTCGGGCTTACAGTGCTTTTGGGAAACGCAGCCCAGATTGTTCAGGCAACACAACACGTACTTGATGCTAAAAATATGTAGTCCCGCACATCCCTGTTAGTGAATAACAAACAGGTTGTTTAGTGGATTTGTCCTTCTGTGTCCCGTAAGGCTCAGGGGCGACTGCCATTACAAACATCTGATAATGGAGTTATACAAAAGATCTAGTATGAACACAACAGAGCATGTATCATACCGCTTGGTACGGACTGCAGATTACTTCTGAGTGAAAAGGCATATATACATGTAATACTGTATTGGATGCCAGTCACAGTGTTAAGGCTTTGCTTTTCTTTTCTGTCTGAACAATAGCCAGCCACATGCACCACAATCCCTGAAGCAGACAATGCTTTCTGTGTCTCCTAGAGTCTGTATGACACGGCGGGCAGCTCCACACAAAGACGGCATACAGCGGAGACACACGCCCGAGAAAAGGACTGTAAATGCGCTTGTGTAGCCATCAAACATGTCTGAATGCAAACCAACTTCATGTGATAGTTTCCTCATGAACATCTCTGCATAAATAAATTCTGCATTTCAGTGGAAAGTGATGTGCGTCACGGTTTGAACTGACCAGCAGCGATGCTAGTTATCCCCGACCCTTATGCGCACGAGGCAGTGTCCTCATGTAAGGGGTCAGATGGACACATGTGGGGTGTGCAGATGACAAAAGAAAACATGCAACACTACAGAAAGTGCTTCTAAAGACATTAACATGGGAGTCTGAATTATTTTGCATTTGTTTTACATCTCATCAGCTCAAACAAAAGACAATGGATGTGTGGTAACAGTAAAGGACTGAACCAAGTCATCAAACACCAGCAATCACAACACTGTAAACTCTTCAAGTATGTAAGATCAGAAATATGTATGTGTGAAGTCTGAAGTATGTGGTCATTGCTAATGGCTTTTTGACACTTTCAGGGCTTCCTCTGGTGTCACTGCCTGCAAACAAACCTTTTTGTATGTTCATGAGTCTTCTTGTTTGTCCTGAACAGTTAAACTGCCTGCTGTTCTTTCAGATCCCTCAAATTATATATTTTTTTCCTTCAGCATCTTTTGTAGTAGTTGCGTATCCTTTCAAACATTGACTTTGAGATCCATTTTTTCACACCGAGGACAACTGAGGCATTACACAAAGTACTACTAAATATTTAAATGCTGACATTTATATACAGTATATCAGCTTTAACTGGTTTTGTTACAAAGCCCATCTTGATCACCTTATGTCCTGTTTTCCAGAAACCTTGACCAAAGGCCCTAACAACTTGCCTATGCCTATACGTCATACATCGTACATTGAGTCAGAAGTCAGCCAAGAAGGCGGACATCGTTGCTCTCGTGAAAAAAACTAAACAAAAGTCAGTTATTTTATGTTATAATTTTTAAACTAGTTACAAAAACCCATCGATCTGCTTCAGAGGACATGTGGTAACCCCCCAAAGGTGTATAGGTTAGTTTACTTGCACACATATATATATATATATATATTTTTTTTTCCTCAATTTATTAAATAATGGCCACTATCCACAAGCATTAACAACCTTGGACGAATCATAATATTATTATTTTTCTTTTAACTCTTGAGTTTGTCTAAAAAAAGAAAGCCATATACACCTAGGACGGCTTGGGGATGAATAAAATATGCCGTAATTTTAATCTTTGGGTGAACTATTCCTTTAATGTTAGAGCATAAAAAACTAAGGTGTCATTGATAATGAGGCCGGTTGAGTAACATTTTGACTATATGAGCCATTGTCCCCATCAGTCCCTGGCATTCTGCTCATGGCTAGTTCTGCCCACTCCTCGGCAGTGGGAGGTACACAAGAGGAACTGTTTGTGCCGCTAACAAGGGGAGGTAAAGACAGACAAGGGGTCTCATTGCAGCTGCCACAGGTCACCTTTCATGTTCACCTCCACTATTCAACTGCCAGTACGCTCCAGGTGGACTATTCAATGCCTCTTTGCAAGCTGTGGCCTAATAAGTAAGAGCAAAACACATCAGAATGAACTGAAACAGTTGCTCTTATGCTGTAAAACTTTGTGTCTTTATAAACTCTTTAGATGGAAATGATAACGTCAAAAGAAAATGGCATTCAGAAGACATTATGTCAATCTTATAATTTGCTCAAAGATTATGAGTAAACCACCAAAACAGTGGGATATGATATGCTAGCCAATTCGTTACCACAAAATGTGGATATTATTTACTGGTTAGCTTGGAAATGCTAAGCACTGTATTAAAACAGACGTTGCAATATACTGCATGTGAAAAAAAAAGCAGTTCAAAATATCCTAGAAAGTTTAGTCACTGTTAGTTTAACGTGATTTAATACAGCAGTTAATAATTTACAAAAGTGACATCTTCATTCTAGAAAGTATTTTTCTAGACAAAACTATGGATATGAGTCAAGCTCATCAATATTTTTAATGTTTTCCCCAAAGAGAAAGCCTGTCAATTTGAGATGCTAAAAGCTAAATGCTAATTTCAAGCAACCTTGCGGCTTCACATGTCAGACGCTAAACCGGAAGTCCGCTAAATGCTAATTTTGTCAGCTTTGAACAGTAGCACATGGATAGATATAAATAGATATAAAGGTTATCCTTTTGATGGCATGTTTAATTATTAAATCGGCAGCCTGATGAAAAAGTACTATAGTGTTTTTGAACCATGCCATAGTAAAGTACTTACATTTGTTGTGGTAATCCTGCAGTTGCATATAATGCATACATAATGACTACAGTAATTTAAGTTTTCTACAAATATGGTATATTATACTGTAATACACTACAGTTTGCTGTAGAAAAACTAATGTATACTACAATATTAATTGATCAGTTCATTACAGTAATACTACAGTATGTTATAGCATTCATTAACAAAGTGTTGTAAATAGTATACAGTATAATACACTTCACTATGGTTCAAAAACACTAGTTACTATAAATTATGTCCTTCCGAGACTTGTTTTTTCCCAGTCACGGAATCGAAATAATCTATTTGCAGCAGTAATTGACTATCAAGCAGATGGAAGAAAAGGAGTAATTGTATGTCCTAAAAACTGCCTTGAATATAACTGGCAATGCAGTTGTCCAGAAAATTGCAGAAGACCAAACAAAATACTTAAAATAGAGGACAAAGTGAAAGAAATAAGCACTGTGAAATAACCAGTGTGGCATGTCAGAATGACTATTTTATATAAGAAGGCCTCAAACAACTGCAGCTTGTGTTGCTGGGAACAACACACTTGGAGTAATTTCAGAACAAGCATGAAGCGGACGCTCAGCTCCAGGCTGCCACCTAGTGCTGTGCTGTGGTAATGCATATTTATGAACTCACTTGAGTTTGCTAAATCAATTTAATATCCCATGTGAAAAGCTGAATTTGTGAAAATAAATAAATAAAAATAAAAAATAGCGATTTCACAAGTACAGCAAGTTCCTGGATCAATATCCTTGTTGATCCGGGAGCAGCATTCTAATCAACCAATGAGATTTTTTTATTACTTTAATTTTTTTCAGGAAATACCTGATTTTCAGGTATTAGGTGCTTTGACGCCCTTGTTGATCAGTTATTATTTCCCGCTGATTTTAGTAATAAATTATGAGTAGGGTTAGGTTTAGGGACAGGGATTGGGTTAAATATGTATTTCTGACAGTATAAAGTTGATACAGGAATATTTCTTACTTGGCAAAATCGCCAAGGCATCCCACAAAATCTCAGCATTGTGCCTGTGAGTTTTTGAAATGTACTGCACCGTTATAACTTAAAAAGTTGTCGCTTTTATTCAGTAACTATTGTGGGAGTGCAAAATGGCAAATGTACTGTAATCTCTGAAAGCTGCCGGAGTCTTTTAAGGAGTATGACATGTTACTGCTGTATTTTGGCTCCTGAGAAAAGATTTAATTATAATTCAGGTAAAACAGAAAATACAAGTTAACTTGATTGTCAAGTCTGCACTCCTGTGATATGATTTCGAATTCATGAGTCTTTAAAAAAAATGTACAAAAACACAAACCCTTGAGTACTCCTCTATCAATGATTTAAAAAACACAGACGAGGCTCATAACTCCTCCTTGTGGATTTCAGCTGTAGAGTCTTTAGCATCTGTTCTCTTTGGCTTTGCAGTATTTTTAACAGTTGCTTTGCCTGTTTTCTTCTTTTCATCTGTTGTTACAGGTTTCGTCTTGTTAGCTGTTTTTGATTTCTTTTTCTCTGCTGCAGTGGTTTTTGTTTTGTCTGACACTTTGCTCTTTGTTTTAGCTTTTGTTTGGGTTTCTTTTTTCATTTTAGACGCTTTGGCCTTTGGTTTTTCGCTTTTCTTCACCACTTTGCTGGGTTGTTCTGTAGATTTGCTTGTCTTTACTGCTTCTTTTTCTGCCGTTTTAGCAGAAACCGTTCCTGCAGGTTCAGAGGGTTTCAAGTCCATTTCTTTTTTCTGGACATCCTCTTCAACTGGGCTGGAAAGCTTTTTCAGAAGTTCTTCAACTTCTAAACGCTCCTGTGGACACAACACAATGCAACAAGGTTAGACAAAACTATTAACAATTACATCTTAATACAAAACAGGCCTGTGTTATTTTAGTATTATTTATATGGTAATATGCTGGATAGAAGCAACAGGATGTCAGGATGCAATTTATCAAATTCAATTCTGCCAGTTTTCCCTCCTAAACTGGTCTCCATGCATACTGATCAGTTCCTCCCTCTCTTACTGTACATCTGTCTTTCTTTGTTAGGCTTGACAGTCACAACTTATCCAAACTCATTTTAAACAATGGTGTTCCACAGGGCTGTGTGCTAAGACCAATCATGTACATGTAAATCTAAAGTAAATCTATAATCAAGTTTGCAGATGACACCATGGTGGTGTAGGTCAGTAGTGATGACGAGACAGCCTCCAGGGAAGAGTTTCAGCACCTGGTAGGGTGGTGTGCCAACAGCAATCTGGCATTCAACACCCAGAAGAGCAAGAGCTGATTATGGACCACCGGTGGTCTAGGACAGATGACACACACTCTCATCTACTTCGATGGAGCCAAAGTGGAGCATGTGAGTAGCTTTAGGTTCTTTGGTCTCCATATCTCTAAAGATACCCTAATCACCTACACTATCATTAAAAAGGCATGGCAGTGCCTTTATTTCCTTAGGACTATAAGGAAAGCTCACCTGTCCCCCCACATTGAACTTTTACCCTTAGCATCCTAACAAACTGCATCACAGTGTTGGACAGTGACCACACCGTCTCAGATCAGAAAGATCTCCAGCAGGTGGTGAAAACTTACCAATACATCACTGGTGTTCAGAGACATTCACTACAAAAGCTGAACATCCCCCCCGCGGCATGTTTACAATGTGTATTATTATGCTTCCCGTCTTTGCACATTTCTTTGTATTTTTTTTACCTCATAATTCTGTTTATCATACATATGTGGTCATATACAGTTTCAGTATTTCAATACTTATTCTGTACAGTGCATCTATTGTGTTTATACCTCTTCATTTACACCTTCTAGGCTATTTACAACAACTACTATTACTACAGCTGGTCTCTGCTTTATTTTTCATATATTTATATAATTTAATTTCTGCTTTATTTCAATTAATAGTTTGAGCTAATAATAACAACACTTCAAGGAAAGGAAAGGACGTGACTTGTGGCCAGGTATGGTTTCCCATACTAGGAATTTGTGCTTTGCATTTAACCCATCCAAGTGCGCACACACACAGTAGTGAGAGGTGATCAACCACACACACACACACCGTGAACACACACCCGGAGCGGTGGGCAGCCATTGCTGCAGAGCCCGGGGAGCAGTCGTGGTATTGAAGGTGGAGAGAGAGCTGGTTATTTACTCCCCATGAAAGTTTTAGTTCTCCAGTTCAAATCTATATACGTTAATTCCTATTTTATCGCCTTATTTCTCCATTCACAAAACAGCACTGAAAGTCATGCTTGCCTTCTCGTTGTGCTGAGGATCCAGAGTGAACCGAAGCACTACAGCACACCTCTGGCCTTTGGTTACTGCAGTCACTCCATGAAGGTTCTCCTGTCCAGCTCTGAATCCCACGACTCTGCCACACTGAGGCTTCACCACTGCCTGAAGGGATGATTCATGCCACAACAACACATTTTAAAAACACAATTAATAGAACATGCTGTTCCATGAACCAAGTCTAGCAAGAATCCAATTTTAAATTAGTTTTTCAAGCTACAATATACTCATAATAACACTTCATTTACACTAGATACATTACATTTGACTCTACATGCAGGAAACAAAACCACAGGGATAAACAGCAGAATTCTACAACATAGTTATTTAGTTAGAAATTGAATTGGTTGAATTAGTTCATTGAAATTAACTGTTTGAACAAAAAACAGTTTCTAAAATGAATCAGATTTCCCAATGACAGAGTCATGTTAATAGTGTCATTTGTTGTACTAGTTGCTCACTAATAATGTGAAACTTTTAGAAATCTTACAGAGACAGTTTTGGCATCCGACTCAGTGAAGATAAAATCTCCTCCTTCAAAGTCATCATTGAGATACAAAATGGCACTGCAAGGCAAAACAGAATGCATTAGAGAAAACACTATAAACTACATAACCACGATGCATCAGCACTGTTCCTGAAGCAGCAAACCTGTAGCCTTGATCGCTGTATGCTGACAGCTCTTTGAAACAGCTGTTGAGCTCAGAGATAAGCAGACAGTCTGTGCCCTCTTCTTGTTTCTCTGGTTTGAAAGAGACAACACGCGCTTGCTTGAGAACTAAATAAGTCTGTGTTCAAAATGCAAAAATAACACACTTTTCTGTAAAAATGCCAGTTTACCGCTGGCAGATCGGCAGACCAGGTTTGAGCTGGAGAAGAATAGGGGTGATTCCAGACCAAAGTAGGATTCCAGACCTTTACGAATCTTCTCACTGAGGTCAGAAAACAACCGTGCACTCTTTAAGGGAACCAGACCCTCCTGGACAAGATATGAGAAAAACAATAATAAGCTGATGAATTACACAATGTAATATCACTTTTGTATGTGCAAAACAGAGACTTCAGAATCTAAATCAGCCTAATACCTCAAACATAAATTACTTCATGAACTTAAAAAAAAAAAAAAAAGGTTGTTTTCACAGCAATGCCACCATAGAAGATCACATTTTTGATTACCTAAAGAAACTTTCAGTAAACAGTTCTTGAAAGAAAGAAGTGTGAAGAACATTTTTCCTTTTTGGACTATAAAAAAAATCTAGGTTTGGGGTTAATACGATTTTTTTTAAGTATGCTTTTGTTCAACAATTACATATTCACTTCATTTAAAGTGACAGAAAAGATTTCTGAAGGTTTGTGTGACACTGAAGACTAGCAGTGTTGCCAGATAGAGTTGAAGGTTCCCCGCCCAAAATATTTGATTAATATTTGTTTCAATTTGATCAATATTTGGCCTAGTTATTTTAATGGCAATACTTCATGTACCACACTGCAGCTAGCGACAATCACAAGTACAAAAGTGTCCTTTCTCCTCACACACAATGCACTTTTACAGTGGACAGTAAGATAATTGTTGTGAAATAATACCCAGTTCATTCATAATAAAATTAAAAATGTGTATTTATATTACATTTTCTATTTGAATAGTAAAAGTAATACAATAATCATCATTATTACTTCTACTATATTTCACTCCGGATAAACGTGCGTGAGCGAGAGAGAGAGAGAGAGAGAGAGAGACACAGAGAGCGAGAGAACGAGAGATCTTGGGCCTAAACGCAAAACAAGGGACATTTAGGTTTTGTTAAATATTTTTAAAAACCGCCAAACTGGTCTGGAACCCGCACAAATTTTGTCCACCCGCCCAAGCCAATTTTTACCTGCACAATCAAATTCAAAACGGTGCAATTAGGCGGGAAACAGCCCAATCTGGCAACACTGAAGACTAGAGTAATGATGCTGAAAATTCAGCTTTGATCACAGGAATAAAAAGCATTTTAAAATGCATTCAAATAGAAAACAGCTATTTTAAACTGGAAAAATATTTTTTATTGTATTTGTGATCAAATAAATGCGTCTTGGTGAGCATACGAGGATTATGACAATAGTGTAGCTACCAAGTCCAACAAAAACAAACTAAACGACTCACAAAGTGTTGCTTTAACTGGTTAGAACATAGTGTATATCTTAGTTTCATGAATTCATTGAATTTAAGAAGATTTAAGCAGGTCCCACCTGCAGAGCTTTGAGAACCGTAATATCCTGAAACATCTCACTTGCTGAATGAGGGGAGGGTGTTGCTTTAAAACCATCCTGAACAGCCGCTGCCTGCGAGATTCAAGTAATAAACAAGAGAAATCTTTAGTTGACTGCAGAAAAAAAAACTACTTTTCGTAGAATGAAATGAGAAACATACACTGAAGAGGCCATGAAGTTCCTGACACTCATCGGATGTGGTTACACTATCCAGGACGACCCTCTGTGAACCGTTTAGGGCTGAGGATGTCAAGGTTATCGCAATGTCATCAAACGGACGTTTTCTGGCAGTTTCTGGAGTAGAGGCTGGATTGATATCTGAAAAACACCAGTTGGAGGACTCAGTCATGTGATTGTCTATAATTACACATATGTTAGATTCTATTTTAAATCTTACCGTCTTTCACAAACTTGGCCAGGTCTGAGGATTCTTTACTCTTTTCCTCCACAAGTGTCTCAATCTCTTTCATCAGGTTACTGATCTCCTCTGTAATCCTCGCGGCTGTTTCTTTGTCTGCCCTGCATGCACAAGAGGAAACGGTCAGTTCAACATGTTAATATATCAGATGCAACAACAACAATGGTATACTTACTTTTGTTTGTCTCTTAGTTTCTTGGGCATGATGTCTTCAGGGGTCCATGTGTCCTGAGAAAGAACGAGGTTATTTTAAATTGTAATTGATCACAAATATGAGAAGCACTGCACCGGACGTACACTTACTGGATCAACAAACGTTTTACCAAACATCTCAAAGCCAAAGTAAAGAAGCTCTTTTTCCAGCAAAGACCTCTTTATATGCTGCTTAACAACCTGCAACATGACCAAAAAAAAAGGTTCTAAATGAATCTGAAGTTGTTATTAACTGAATCTATGTGGTGAAGGTCAGAAGCATGCTTGTGCATCAGTGGTGTGTGTGTGGCACCTCTCTGGCTGTAATATTGATAGCTTTGTCTTCTCCCAGAAAAGCGGAGTAGTACGCCAGGTTCTGAGCCATGACCGCATCCTCAGGGTGGAAGAGCAGGTATGTTTTAGTGCACTCAATGGCCTGCTCGTATTTCTCACCTGGGAGAGAAACAGATTGAAGTTTTAAAACTGAACTCAGATGTAAATAATACATGATGCATTTAAAACATTTTGCAATGCACAAAAACCTAACTTCATATGGGTATAGTGTATATACAGTACAATGCATTGATGATTAATGCTAAATCTGGCAGTGTTTTTTTTTTACATTATTTATATACTACTAGTTAATTTATTAATCTTTTGAATTAACTTTTTTTAGACTTATTTCTTATATTGTTCTGTGTTATTAATTCTTTCATTTTATTACTTTTTTAGTTGCAAAGTCAAGATTTCTAATTTCTATTTGTATGCTTTTTTAAATCTAAAATGTTATATAATTAGATAAATATTTTAGTTATCAAAATCAGTTATTATAGTTAACTAAAACTAAAACCATTAAAAAAGTTGTCATGATTTATAATGAAATTAATGTTAACTGAAATCTTTTTTTATGTAAACTTGTTTTATTTAAGCTAGTTTCTTTTAAATGTAACAACTACAATACTATAAATACAGCTAAAATTCTAATAAAAAGAAAAAACTGCTCACTTTTTATTTTAAGGTCCAATTCTCACTAGTAACGAACCATTAACTATATATTTTTTTCCCTCAATAACCTTCTAATTTGCTGCTTATTAATAGTTAGTAAAGCAGTTGTTAACTTTATGTATTGGGTAGAACAAGATCATGCAGAACGTGTGGTTTATAAGCACTAATAAACAGCTAATATGCATGCTAATAAGAAACTAGTTAATATTGACAACTGGTCCCTAGTGTTACAGTAAAACTATATAGACATAAAACAATATTGGTTTTGGTTTTAGTTAACAATAACAACTCTGAAATCTGGTGCAAAGTATGATTCTGCTGATGAAGAGTATATCGTACTGTTATAATATGAGAACTGAAGGTAGTTAAAATGCGATGGGAGGAAATCTTCAAAAGGCTTCTCTCTTCCAGCAGTGGATGCCAGATCCACAGCGCAGTTCTGTTTGCAGTTCAGAGCATGAAGGTAATGATCTGTGATCAAAGCAAATAGACATGACTACTTCAGAAAATCCATATTTATGAAACATTTAGTGTACCAAGAAAAAGACAAATTTAAAGGAGACATCAAATGCAACGAGATCAAATTAAATTGAAAGATTAAAGATAATCTGCTGTTATTAAATCAAAAGCGTCGGAATACCACATGCCTGTCATAGACTGAAAGAGATCCGCGTTGTACTCCATGTAGTTGTAACCGTCATAATCGAACGTTCCCTCGCAGAGAACTCTGCATTCTTCATAAGCTGTGAAGTATTCTTCGACAGCGGCCTCAAAGTGCTCGATGGCTGGGGCAAAATCTTCTGTGCTGTAATGAATCTTGCCCTCTAAAAATTCAGCCTGAAAATCAGCAATTATATTACAGCTTTCAATAAACATTTTATAAGGCAATAAGGTTATATATAGGGATATTCAGATTAATAAACATTGCTCGTACCATGTGCGGTCTCTCCTCCAGGTCCTTGAAATCCGTCTCTTGCACCCCAGCCATCATGCCGTAGTACTCTAAATTCTGTTTCATCTCTATGTGGTCGGGGTTGGCCATGAAAAATGTATTTGCTGCTGCCACTGCCTTGTCAAGCTTGTTTATCTGTAAGCACAAAAAGAACCAAAAATATTCAGATATAAGTTATGCTTCAGAGATATAGCTAAACTTTATATATATGTACATACATAGGATATACAGTAAATGTACACACACACACATATAAATGTAAATATGTGTGTGTGTGTGTGTGTGTGTTTAATCAAATAAATGCCTTAGCAAGCATTAGACTTTTTGAAATATACATTTTATTTATACCACATAATATCACATGAATATTGGTGCTGTCAAGTAGTAATGCTGAAGTGTATGATGACTTTGCTGTTCAGCTCATTCAAATTATGCAGATAATATCATACAGTATGATTTTTTAATGCAGAAAAATATTTTTTACATTAAGCCTTGTGGTCTGAGGCTGATGCACCCGACTGTATATCTCATTTAAACCACCATTTTAAAAGGCTGTGGTATTTTAGAGCCCCTCAAAGCAGTTCTGGAAGCATCTAAAACTCTGCAAGGCTCCACCTAAAGACGTGGCAGAGTGATGTGAGTTTGGGGGGGTTGGGGAAACGTGGAAGAGCTTCTCAAACTTAACCATTCAATGACATCCACATAAATATCGTGTACAAAATGCACTTCTGCTCGTATGCATCTGATGCACATTTATGCACTGATATAAAGCATTTTATTTCTTCGTTTACAAAAAACTTATTCTAAATAGCATTCTTTTAATGGGATGCACTGATTTGTCCCCATTTCTGTTTACTTTTGTTCTGCGTTTCTATAACAAGTCTTTAATGCATAATGTATTTTTCTTTTTCTTTTTTTTTTACCTTAAAGTAAGCCACTTGCAGGTAATTGTAAGGCGTCCGTTTCTTAAACTCCAGCTCTATAGCCTCACTAACTTTATGAAGTGTCGGTGGTCCAACTTTCTCGCTTTCACATGCATTCACACAATCGGCCCGTTTGAGAATCTTCTGGAAAAACGCTAAATCCTCCACGGCCCCGGTTCCTGGGATCGGGACACCCACACCTGGGAAAGGTTCCCCGAAAGCGGTGTGATTCGCGCAGGATAAGCGGCAGTGCGTCTGGATTTTACGCAGCGCTGCTTTATTCCGCAAAGCTCTTTCCATGTTCAGGATCACAGCCAGCCAGTCCTGCTTATAATAAGCCTCCACCGCATTATCAAAAAGCAGGTCGTATGGCTCAAATATTCCACTGATTTGAGTGTCACACAAGGTGAAATGAGCAGTGAAGAGGATTGAGATCAGGGACAGGGAGATCCACATCTTGGAGACTGTAGGCCTGTGAGGTAGAAGTCGGTTTTGAAGAATCTCCCAAAGTCTATGAAGAGGGTGGAGCTCCAGGACTGTGAAAGCCTGCCCTGGCCTGTGTAAGAACTGAGACATTTAGGGTAGCTGTGTGAATCTTGGTATAGACTCTAGTCACAAATTAATCCAATAGTCAATCCAAGTAGGCCTATTTGTGATGTCTATATGTATTTTTACATTTTAGCTCAAACTTTTTTCTTTTGTCAAAAAGTCACTAAAAAGCATAGTTCAGCATATCAGCACTTTGTACATTCACACAAGAATAGTCTACATAAAATGCAGTATTATTGATAGTGATCTAGCATATTTTAATGCAATTATCTTTATCGAGGTATTTTTAAAATTGTAATGTTTAGTTTCACAACAAATCATAATAAAAAAATAAAATCTAATTAATTATTTAAAATGGTACTAAAATATATATTACACGGCATTTTTTCGGTTAGAAAAATGTATACTTAACGTTTCAATTCCCCTTATTATGGGGGAAAGATCTACAAACGGGTTGAAATTTGATTATTGGTTAAATAACAGTTTGTGCTGAATTATTGGTTATTTTTTGATATAGAGAAAGATAAACAGAGAAACATAATTCACGTAATGTGAAGGAAACGTCCAGACGTTCAGAACTAGTGATAAACTTGTACAGACTTGCACCTTTTTCGTTTTATAATTTAAAACTTAGATCTTTCATAACTGCAGAAAACCCACGTTACAACATTATCTGCAGTCTACATAACTAATATTCGCGAAGGCTAACGCTAAACATGCACGATCGCTTTGCGTAATAATCATCGATATATTGAATATAAATATGCCTTGTAATATTCAAAAACATTATCCTAGAAACACGTACAGTAGTTTTACCCCTGATTAAATATATGGATAAATTATTAGATTACAAAATATAGATATTTTTATACGGGCAATTAGTAGGGCAACTACTCGACGGACCCTAGAAACGCCTCCTTTGTGTTGTGCCAGACTTTTTTTTGACACCGGTGAGAAGTGTTGTGTAAATTTGCTGATCGCTACGGGATTTTTAATTAGCCTACAGAATGGACAAGACGGTCAGTCTATCACAACATCTGAACAAAACCACCACGGGTAAGACAAATTATTTTAATGGCAAACTCGGTATAAATAAGTCATATGTTGTTGTTTTTTTATCACCTAACGTTAGTGAAAGATTAAATTGGTCGAGTTATGTTAATCATTATATAGCACTATAGATTTGTTTAAAACAGTGGTTGGATGTTTTAGCTCTAAAGTATTATTAATGACAAACAAAACATATGCTTGTTATAAGTTGACAGAACATTCGTAATGTTATGAAATACCCCTTTACTGGATTAACGTTATTGGTTATTACGTCATGCCATGATATAAGCTAAGTTAGCAATACTCACATATTTGACATATTTTCTGAGGTTAAAAAAACTTTTTTTCCTCTTTTCAGTTTAGCATCACGAATATCTACTGGGCACCTCCAGAGGCGCTTAACGTACTTTCACTCTCGAGAGCTTATCCAACCAGTTACCTAACGCTTAGAAAATTCACCATAGTAAATTAGCGGTATCTTGATTGATTAGTGTGGAAACTCAGATCATTTTAGTGCAGAATGCTTTAAAAAACACTCAGGTGTTTTGCTTAATTTCTCTTTTATGGCAATGCCACCTACATAAAAAATATACTATTAGTTATTGTAATATATTGTAAAAAAAAAAAAAAAAGAGTTAAGAAGTTCAGACGCCCCATACCCATTTTTCCCATTCCAGTTTTACAAACAATGACCATCTCCTGAGGATTTGATCACCCCAAATGCAGAAACAGCACAACCGTTGACTTTCTTTTTCTGTATAATAAACAAAACCATTTTAGGAAATAAGCATGATTTAACATGTACTTCGGAGTGGAAACTTCATCGTAGCAGTCTGTAGTTTTTAAAAAATTATAAAATAAAAAATTATCAATTTATAAATATGTATAAAATATAGTATTTTGACAGAAACTCTTAACTATATGCTTTGTCAACACTGTTAATATTATAGTTACCTTGGTGGAGACCAGTAGTAACCCAAGTGGAATGGCACTAGTAAGTCCCTACCAGACTAACCGGGTTGGGGATCCCATGGATCTAGTTGCTCTGGCACAGCAAGTACAGAAGGTAAGAGATCGCTCTTTATCACTTTTGTGATATATATATATATATATATATATATATATTAATCAGTTGTTAATTTAATTTTTTGTGGGAATTTTAGGGAGACGAATTCATCAGAGCCAATGCATGCAACAAACTTACAGTGATCGCTGACCAGATAAGATACCTTCAAGAGCAAGCAAGAAAGGTGAGATTGAACTGTCAATCAAATGACTATTTTGTTAGTACCATACATATACCTGGTCTTAAAGTAATTGTTTACCATTAAATATTTAATGAATTTATCTTTAAAAAATAACTCAACCTCAGGCTTTTCGATATGTAGATAAAGTAGTTTTTTCATCAGAGCAGATTTGGAGAAATGTAGCATTACTTCACTTGCTCAACACTGGCTTTTCTGCAGTGAATGGGTGCCATTAAAAACATCACAATCATCCATCTGACTACAGTTTTTAAGTTACAAAATGTCTGAATGTTAGATTGGTTTCTTACGAACATGCAGCATTTCACTTAATCTATGTTAAGTGATGGATTGGAGTCCTGTGGACTATTGTGATGTTTTTATCAGCTGTTTGGACTTTGCTTGTAATGCTACATTCCTCGAAATCTGTTCTCATGGACTAACAAACAACTACATTGTGAATTGCCTGACGGAGAGTAAGGGTGTTCCTTTTTAATGCTTAAATATCGGTCTCATTAGTCTGCTATGTTACGAATAAATATTGATTAAATCACACCTCAGGTTTTAGAAGATGCCAAGAAAGATGCTGAGCTTCACCATGCTGCCTGCAATGTTGTGAAGAAACCAGGAAACATGTATTATCTTTATATGCGTGAATCCGGACAGCGGTACTTCTCGATTCTGTCTCCACAGGTCAGTTGATTGCCTCATTTTGAGTGTCTGGGTCTTACCAGCTTACATGAGTGAGAAGTGAGATCAGTCTGCATTGGTTGGTGTCAACTAGTAGTAGGTTGACCATAAGGGGCCATTTTTATATTGCCTAAAGGCCTCCAGGTTTGCACTTTGTAGATCATTGTATGACATTTGCGAGTGCTAAAGAGAGCAGAGCAGATGGCTCCTTATACTTTCAAATCACTCGTGTAAGAACCTCAGATACTTTGATTTCCTGAGAAGCAGACAATATAAACATATGGGCATCTTCGAGACACCTCACAGAGCAGAAACTTCCTTCCCTTCTGCCCATTTGTTTCTTATTAAACCCAATCACCCATCCGTCCTTCTACGCAGTCTGCTCAAAATTATTAAATGAAAATGCCAATACAAATGATGTCTGGGATCATTTGAAATGGTCTCATTATAGACGTAAACTAAAGAGATATTTTGCTTACTGCAGTGGGTGTGCCTTCTCACAGGGTCTTTCATGCAAATTACCTTCTGTTCCCATTGAGGTGTAAATCACCCAGGTCTTGGACCTGTATGAGACCTTTGTATATTCCTCCATTCGGGGGATGTTTTATCTTGTTTTTGCGTTTAAAGGATTGCTGCAAAAGGGTCAGGACCTTTTGTAGCCGGAATGATATGAATTCATCTTTGAGATTTTGATGTCTTTTGAATTGGCTGTATAATTGGCATAATACATATATACCTGCCTGATAATAAATTTGAATTTGAAAAATGAATTTAACAAATTAAAAAGAACTTTGCGCCCTGAAACCTTCATCCACTGTGGGTTACCACCTATGTGCCAATTCATGGACCTTACACTCCTGTGATACTTTGTTGTCATACAATTATCGATGTGCAACAAACAAACACATGCGCATATTTGCATTGCATTAATCATTTCACTGGAGATCTTGCCATCACGATTGGTCGATTATGTACAATACCTGCATGTTATTGGTCAAACTACTTTGGATGTTTTAGGCAATTCAAAAATCCTGGCCAGGACGTGCTTCATATAAATGGCACTTTTAAACTAGTAATTATAGTAGAACCAAATGTTTATTATGTGATCAAATATTATGCATGGCATTCTAATTAAATATGTTTCAATCTCTTACAGGAATGGGGTCCTAGTTGTCCTCACAAGTACCTTGGTGGATACAAACTCCAACATGACATGTCTTGGACACCACAAGAGGAAGTTGAAAAGCGGGATGCTGAAATTGGCATCATAGACAAACTGTTGAACAGACAAACTGCTCTTCCAGCCTGCAGAGAGCCCAACTTTGAAGGTCTTTCACAGTGAAAGGTCACAGCTAACACATGGACTGTCTTCTCTGCGCATTGTCCTAAAAGCTACTAATTGTTTTTTAATATAAAAGAGTAAATTGAATTCAAATCAGTTCTGCAGAGTGGAAGATTTCCCTTCTCACTTCTACTGAACCTGTAAATATACAATTCAATCATGCATTTAATGTGTCTTTGTGGTCATATGTTCTTTTTTTAAATGCCACAGACTAATTTATCTTAAATTCAGAGCTTGTTTGGGTATTTTGTGTACATTAAATCAGTTATTCAGTTACAGTTGATTTATTTTCTTTTAATAAATCAGTAGAAAACAATATATTTTATTAAACATGATAGTCTGAGATTTTCTATCCAAAAATAAATGGTGTTATTTCTAAAAATGAATTGGTTAAAATCAACTATGTAAATGAACACTTGCCAAACACCAATTTAGCCATCTGTTACTGTTGAGCTACATTTATCAGTAATGTTTTGGAGGTAATTGTTCACAAAAGGTAACAACTCCCAGTTGTCCGTTGCAATGCTGACCCGAGCGGCGTCCTCAGCCTGTGTAATCTTCAGAAGGATATGGCACTTGGGTGGAAGAAAGAACAAGACTTTCCATGACCTTTCGCTTTGCTGATCTGTAATAAGGTAACCTTGAAAATGTGTCTTGATCAGCTCAGCGAGAGTTTCATCTTCAGGTTTAAAACAGAACAGACTAATAGCAGATTTGGCAGGATTCCCAGAGGCCGCGGCCTCCCAGATGTGTTCGAAGACTTGTTCTTTGCATTCACAGGATGAGTTTGGTGGTAAAGGCAGAGGAAGGAATATCTCAGGGAATGAAATGCTCACATCAGGCAGTCGGCTGTGCCAGGAGCGTCCGTCTTGTGTGGTAAACACAGCACTTACGCATAAACTAGTAGGGTAGGGTTGAAAGGGCTTGAGCTTGACTTTGACCTCAGGTGGCTTTCTATCTCTGAACACACATGGTACATGTATGTCACTTACCTTCGCGTAGTTTAAATCTTTCAGATCAAAATGCAGACAGATTGTAAAGACTTTATCGAATAAGGGATCTGTGTCTTTTGCATGAGTCAGACTGTACCTCAGGGTGACCTCAGAGCCGAATTCAGGTGTCTGAAACTGTCCTTGATAAACCTCCAACCAATTCTTAACCTCCCCCGTTGCCTCCAATGACCCTGAAGAGTTTTCAGAAGAGGCTTTTTCTTGCACCTTGATGAGTTGTAAAACATGTCGGTTAGTTTTATGAACAGTCAGGTTGCTGGCGATCCCCTCGCTCTCAGCCATAATTGCAGAATGCGACCGCTCTTTAGCACGTCCTCCATCAAGTCCTTTGGCGAGAACCCCTGTAAGCTTTTCCCATGAAAGGTTGGTAAGCAATGTGTAGTAGAAGCGAGCATGATCCTTAATGTCAGTATCGTCATAATGTACCGATATGTACTGCAAAAGATCAGCCAACTCGATAAACACTTGATCGATGGAGGGGTGCTTCAAAAGATTGCGACAAACAGCGAGAACTGCGTTTCCGACTTGCCAGTTGCCTCTTTCACAGAGGTTGGAGTTGATGAGGACATTGAGAAGAAGGTATATGGTGTTTGTCTGGGTAATCTGACCTTCTTTAGCCACTCTTTTCAAGACTTTCAAGTGCCAACTCAAATTATGAATTGTCAGCTGCAATGGAGGCATTTCCATAATGCATTTCTGAAGCCCTCTAAGCAACTTGACCGACCAGACTGGGTCTTCCAGATGCTCCTGAATGCGATCCGCGAGGCCAATCAAATTGGGAGCGAGTCGCGAATGTTTGGAATACATGTCGCATAATTTGTCGATCAGCTTCTCGGAGGGTTCTCCCATGCCATTGAAGTGCACGAGAAAAATAAACAACGCTCTGAAAGTGGTCACCACCACTTCTCTTCTACTGTCATTGTCTACGATTTTCAAAAGAGCCATTATGTGATCAAACAGGTAGCCGATTCCTTTGTCCGCTTCACCCTCATCAGCTTCGAGGTGCACCAAACAAAGAAGGTTTAGCCTGCAGAGCATGGTTGCGCTATCATTGAAAACCGTTGGTTGAAGAGACGCTGCCAGGCGTGGCGTAACCAGGACGGGTAAGCTCTCTTCTACGCTGCTGGATATGGGCCGGTTCTCAGGGAAGTGCAGGATGCATTCCATGTAGAAGAGCTTTTCGGGAATTCTTATGAGCGGATGCTGGGCCGTCCCCACGAGACGCTTGAGTAAGAAGTTCTCGTCCTCTGCGGTGAAAAGGCTATCTGTGAACACGTCCTTCATAAAGAGCGTCGCATGCATGAGGGAAACATCTGCTGTTCCGAAGAGTCGCAGAAGCTGCGATTTGAATAACGTCGGAGGAAGTCCCGGCACCATGGCCACAACTTCTACAAGCTCCCTAAGCAGGGCAGACTGGGAAATAGGCGTTAGCAGGTAAGACTCCTCCAAGAGCAAAGACATTATAGATTTGAGTTCTTTACAATCCAGTCCTTGTGGCAAACGTGGGACTTGCACTAGCATGTTTATTGGCAACAAGGTCAATGCTAACTGGTTGCATTTCCATGAAAACCCTTCATTTCCTCCTAGGATACTCTTAAACTCTAGGTCAGTAATATCTTTTTGGTTCGTCAAGATCCTTATGGCGTTCTTCAGCCCGAGTGTGTAAAGCAAACAGTAGGACTGATGCAGAACTGTGGTTTCTTGCTGTTTTAGGAGATACAGGGCCTCTAACTTTTGAGAGAGAAGACCAGGGCTACAGGTTTCCATTTCTCGTAGGCATTCGCAAGCAGTGGCCCTTATTGGCTGCTGGGATATACCACATCTGTAGTCATTGGTGTCCTGGATTGTCTGAAATAGCAGGTCAAGCCAGTCTTCAGCCGTCTTCGTGTGGGTAGCCAGGCAGGATGTGCATATTATCACATTGGTGATGGCCAGCATGACATTGCATTTGAGCACGATGGATTTCTGAGGCGTGTGCGAGAAGACTGACAGGAGTTCAAGGGCCGTTTCCTCTCCCACAGAGGTAGAAGGGCAGAGAATGGTTGGATGCTCCAGTAGTACAGACACAAGGAGTATCTTATAAGGAAAAAAAAAGCACACAATCAAGTTAATTACAGGGAAAATTAAATAAATTTAAAACAAATTTCAAATAAATTTCAACCAAGCTTTATGGTAATTAACAGGCTTAGTGACTACAAAAGCTGTAAATATTGTGGAACCGGTTTTTAA
>JAUCMS010000012.1:4965325-4987303 GCA_032357445.1 Enteromius radiatus | reverse complement strand
ATATACCCGTGCAACAGCCAATCAGAGCAGACCTCCTCATTACTATTCATGAACCTTCCAAATAAGGCAAAAACAGATGTTTCGTTCTAGGGTCAAATTCTAGGGTTGTGAATGGACCTGTAAAACCGTTTCTGGGCATTTTTTTTTTTTCTGGACACCTTCTATGTACATATCAGACAACAATTTAAAATATTCTCTCAATGCATTCGATGGCACCTTTAAAACATGCCTTTATTTTGTTTCAAGATGCACACTTTTTCCTCAGGCATGCTTAGAAAAATGAAATGTTCTAATTGAACTTTGGCCTAATCCTGTCTAAACCAGGCCCAAATATACTATCAGTGTATCAATATTATTAGATCATATTTTGAACAAGAATCATTAAATGCTTATTTTAAAATGTCACAATGCCGTCCTTCCACCCTTGGTTTTATTGGCCTTGTGCCTTAAAAGAAGGTAAGCTTTTTTTTCCCCCTCTGGAGACATGTCTATGTGTTTCTTGAGCGTTTGTACTCAATGACTTGTACACGTGTATCCTCTGAGGTGTGATTTGAGGGCAGGTCTTCCCCATCACTTCATGCTTTGTACTCGCAATTTCCAGGTAGGTTCCAGGTTCAGCTTTTATCCAAGAATAGGGGTGATTTGTCATCTGGGCAAGACTTAAACAGACTGTCCAAGCTGTCCACTGCTTTTGGATCTGTCTTGTCCTAAGTGGGAGAGCTGTGAAGCTGATTCCCATCCAAAGCAAACACTAGGCTTGACGTTAGCTTCATTGCCCTGCCATGCTCTTCTTGGAGAGTGTTGTGATGTGTCCCGCAGGATGGCATTTCTCTTCATCATGCCTGAAGGGCCGATTAGAGCCAAAGGGTATTCCTAGAGGGCCGCAAGAAAGACCCATAAATATTAGCAGTAGAGGTGACAAACCCAACTCTGTGTCTTTCAGGGACGGTGTTGTCAAGCGTAAGTCTGCACAGCGAGAGATCGAGCCGCAGATAAGCCAGAAGAGCCTCAGATGTGCCAGTCAGTGTGGGATGTGTTGAAAGGTTAGGCCGTGGACTGCGACTGCTATGAGCGTTGAAATATTACAGAGTCTTAAATCAAAAACCCACATCCCCTGCTCCCCGCCACCCTTTGGCCATCTGTAACGTGGCAACAAGCAGAGCTTAAACTCAGAGTCTTGCATACATACCGCAACTGCACTGTAAGAACACGCAGGCTGTCTTTATGTTGGATCAGCTTTGGGAACATCTTAGGCTCTCACACTTTATTTTTTCCTAGTCTTTTTTTTGTTTTGTTTTTTTGAAGTACAACTAATGCTACTTTTTTGGTTCCTTTTGGTTTGAATAGTCAGGTTTAGGCTGTATAGGAATAATGTGATTTTAATCTTTATTTGGTAACACTTTAGAATAGGGAACCCTAATTAAATATTAACTACGACTTTTCCCTCAAATTCCTAATTTGCTGCTTATTGATAGTTAATAAGGTAGTTTAGGCATAAGGGTTAGCTATGTAGAATAAGGTCATGAAGAAAAAGGTATTAATATGTGCTTAATTCCTACTAACAAATATTCTAACAATATGCATGCTAATAAGCAAAAAGTTGAGTGTTTTCTCAAGTCTTAAACTGTCAAAAAATATGTTGGCATTGGCACAGATTTACATGCATTTTGCATATGAAATTTCCACCTGTTTGGATTACACATTTTTTACAAACTAATAAATTAAATGGGATGACAGTAATACTTAAATGAACCAAGAAAGATTTATATTTTATATATATATATAAATGTTAAACTTTGCATATGTTATTAGAATTACAGAAATCTTTCTTTTTGTATATTTATGTAGTCAGTATACAAATATCGATGTACTAGTTCTAATATTTTAAGTATACTTTAAGTACAACAGTAGTAAACTTTGAGTTCTATTTCTAGCATTCTTTTTTTGTGGGTAAGTTTCATAAATACAAAATAAAACAAACAACATTTTGAGCAAAAAGCTGAAAAAAGTGTGAATCTGATTCAGAATTAAAAAACAACCAATTCAATCCAGGTATGCCTGATCTCTCAAAAATAAAAAACAGAGACCCCTAGAAGACACTTTGCCTTCCTTAAATTTCAATAACTTTCTTTTCCTGTTTACTGCATTTTAGTGGAATCAAATGAAACCTTATGAAGGGATATGGACCAAATAGATTTAAAGTAACAGACTTTCCAATTAATATATATATATATATATATATATATTTTTTTTTTTTTAAAGATAATTTAGTTAATTAAGAAAATACAATAATAAATATTTATATATATATATATATTTGTGTTTGTGTATATGACACTTCCAGGGTATAGGCAGAACAAAGCTATTCGTACAGATTTGGAACTACTCGAGGGTGAGTAAATGATGACTGAATTTAAATTTGAACTATTCCTTTAATTACACTTCTGTGATGATGATGAGGACAGCAGTGTTTTGGGACCATGATTTTTAATTTAAAATGAAAGAACAACAGAATCAGGCTAAAGTTAAAACAGGACATGTTGATGTGATTTCACCATCAGGCTTGAGTCTGGTTACTACTTCTCAGCCTCAGCCAGCTCGTATTTAACAGCAATGCAGAGAGAGGGTCACCTCCAGGAGTGCTGCTTTCTCTTTTTGACCTCTCTCTCTCTCTCTCTCTCTCTCCCTGGTCCATCAACACCACCAGCAACAACAGACCTATCATTAGGCTGATGAGGATGATGGTTCTTTGTCGTGTTAGTGGTGTCTTTGAAAACAACACATGCGTTGTACACGCTCCTTCCTTTTCATGTACAAAATTTACAACAATTAATTGTATGATTGATATTAAATTTATCTGGAATTGCAATTTAATAAAAAATAAATAAGTGTATGTTTTCAGTGTATGTGCAGAGAAGGCTCCTCTAATCCTTCAGTTTAGCTTATTGTGACATGCCAGTTGGCTCATGGTATTCAGATACATGTGTCACATCCATGGGCCACCTCCTTCGGTCACCGCTGTGTGAATAAGAACCCCTCAGGTGTCTTGGGTGTCCCATCTATCCATAAACCCTCAGCTTATCTGTTGACAGCTTGTCCCGTCTGCTAAGCGGCTCATCTCTCTGACCATACTTCCATATCATGGATGCAGAACAACCATGTCCAAACTAGTGATACCAGCATGCAGTCGCAGTGCAGGTGGCTGGGAGATCTCAGTTGCTAAGACGGCATAACTGCGGTTGATGGATTAAGTGTAAGGCCTGTTTATGGCCATATCCTCTTTTTTTATTTGTGATCTCATGACAGTCCCTACACCTGTGGATCTGATATTTGGCCACATGGAAAGCACCTCCGTACTTTTAGTAATTGCATCACCTCTGAGATATGTGGGTACAAATTTAGATTCCTGACTGCTGGGCAGAGGCTGGAAGGCCTTATATATCACTGCATGATGAATGAGCCGGTGTAGAGCAATTCTCTGTGCTTCAAGCTCAAACAATATTCTGCACTGAGCTGCTGCCCCTAGCTTGAACTTTATAGTCTTTTATGCTGCTCCCAAAGCGTTTACCTGAAAATAGGGATGCAACAGAACCTTTTCACATCATTTCAATTATTATCATATTTTGAGTTACGTGAAGCTCAGTTGTTCATGCGTTGCCTTTTATACGCCGATAGGTAATCATGTGATCATGCAATAATGGCTTCGATCCCAGAGGCACCTGCTCCGAAAACAGATATGCACTATAAAACATAATTTTGCACGTTTTTTTTTGTAAGGGGTAGGTTTAGGAGTGGGTTAGGTGTGGTCATTCATATGAATTACACCTAGTAAAACGTGCAAATTACCTTGATATCGAAGTCCACACGTTGCATTTAAATATAGTTTGTAATTGGTAATGATAGTCATACCTCATTTCATGAATTCTGAAATGCAAGAGGAATGTTAATTACTGCTTAATTCTACACCAGTGCATGGAATCAGCGTAAAGGACTATGTGAGGGCCACCGGTCATTGCACAACCTGAAGCTTCACAAAAAAGTGAGGGAAGAAGGGGGAGGAGTATGGCAACTGTCATCACAAACAAGAAACATCTGTCTCATTTGTGTAACTTGTTTTCTTTTAATATGAGAAGTATGTTGGTAGAGATCTGTGAGTTCCGAGGAAGGCCTGGGAGGAGAGAAGAGCGCTTACATTTATCTTTTTTTCCCTCTCTCTCTCAATTTCACTTCTGGAATCATTCTTCCAGACCTTGGTGAACTTGTGCTTTTGTCTGCAGACACATCCACTCCTCATGTCCTCCTAGGTGAGCTGAACTACTACAGAGTGAAACACTAGTGGAGAAATATATATATATATTTATTTATTGCGATGATAAATATATATATATATATATATATATATATATATTTTTTTTAGGCACTGACATTAACAGAACCATTAAAAATATGTAAAAACTAAAAAAAAAACCCTGCATAATAGGCATTGTCCTTTTGCTGGCAAAATTTTCTTCTAAATTGAACATCTTTATCAAACCCCTAAACTATGCTTAGTTTTTTTAATTTGTCATTGCCTACATTGCATTTATAAAATAACTGAACCTAAACATAGGAGATGGCACAAGAGGCTTTTACATCTGAACACACACACACACACACACACATATATATATAATATAGTAAATATATAACATATTTGCCATTCACTTTAATGTCTTGGCTAATCAAACAAATGTTACTGTGATTACTTCAGAGACCGAAGTCATATTAAAAGTAGCTGAAAGGCTAAAGCCCCTGATCTTTGAGTTCCTTTATTGAATTGTAGGTTGATAATTATGTTATGTCCCTGGAAAAGCCTTTCCAAATATTAAATTACTGTGTGGTATTTTCCATCAAAGAGGCGGTGACAGGGCCATTCTGTTGACAGGATTAGATTTCTCATAGTGAAATCTCCCTCAAGCACATTTTAGATCTATTCTCATACACACTGATTTTTCCACATTCATGCCTGCATATTTCATCCCCAAATAGCCAAAGGAGAAATTTCTTACAGCATCAGACAGGTTGTCCTTTCCTAGGTGTGTTTAAAAGTCACCTTGAAACATCCATGTCGGTGAATCATGCGTTTCAAAACCATGCAGCACGAAATGGCAGCGAAACAAAAACAGTTGTGTTTCAGGCCCCAATATCTCTACTTTCACAAACACAGGATGTGCTGGATATTATGAGGATTTTGCCATGATTTCTCCAGCCTGCATGCGCAGATATGCCCCCCTGCTTTAATTTCCCGGTGCACAATAAAAGGCGAACCCTCAGCTCTTCAAACCACCTCTTCCTGTTCCTCAAAGCAGCTTATTATTAACAGACATCGGCACGACCAAAGAATTGCAAAGACTATGGAAGCAGACGTTAAAATGTACATATGAAATGAGATGGTGGGATTGTTTTAGACTACAGTTATATTTTCTAACATCTGTGACAAGCCAGAGGTGGTTCGATGACATATGAAACATAATTTAAAGGTAAAATGTGTCAGCTCAGTTGAAAGGCAAACCGGAGGGTGTAATCTACCCGGCGACTGTTACGACAGCAAAGTTAGGCCCCTTGATAGAGTAGACAGTAGTGTCCTACAGCAAGGGAGGAGCGGTGTAGTCTGTGGTGTTCACTAGCAATAGGAACATAAGATTTAGCAGCCCGGAGTCATGCTTTATTTTATTTTATTTTATTTTATTTAAGGTGTGTAACCATGTTTTTGATTGTATTTAAAGGTTTCTATAGTCAGTTTGTCTGTATGCATTAAAAATATGTACCTCTGTGCACTTAGTGCAACACCATTTTATGTACCTTACTGCACATTTTGCCAACGCTTCAAAGAAAAATGTCCACTAAGTGGCGCTAAAATACGTGAACCCTGGTATATTTTATTACGTTGAAATATAAGTATTGCTGTGTTTTTATTAAGTTGCTTCAGTTACATATTGCGATGCATCAGAACTGAAATATCCGGGGACTGTCACCAAAAGAAATAAAAAGTGTCAGAAATCTGTAGTGTTCATTTCTTTTAGAAACTGCAGTGATATGTACTTATTGGTACGTATTTTGTGGCTCGCTAAAAACTGCACCAAGGTACGTTTATGCCATTAGACCAGGTAGAGTAAATAAAAAAAAAAGATTTCAAATTTGTAAGAATTTGTTTCCACATAAATATTTAGCAGCACAAAATGTTTTCAACACTGATAATAATATGAAATGTAGCAGCAAATCAGTATTAGTTTGATTTCTAAAGGATCAGTTGAGTATGATGCTCAAAACTCAGCTTTGCATCACAGCAATGCCTTACATAGCTAATTGTACAATTATGTAAAAAGAAGAGAAGTTATAATACTATTTCAATTATAATATTATTTCGCTGTATTTTGGATCATATAAATGCAGTCCTGGTTAGC
Source organism: Enteromius radiatus (assembly GCA_032357445.1). Taxonomy (NCBI): domain Eukaryota; kingdom Metazoa; phylum Chordata; class Actinopteri; order Cypriniformes; family Cyprinidae; genus Enteromius; species Enteromius radiatus. The sequence goes on along the minus strand of JAUCMS010000012.1, from coordinate 4,980,860 downwards.
ATAAGAGATTTTTATAGAAAAACAAACCCTAATGTTGTATATATATATATATGTATTGAACTGCATGCAAAAATAAGATTGCCCTCTAAAAATGTGACACAATACAAGTCATTGGGCAACAGCTCAGCAAAGCGGTGCTTACGAAAGTCATCTCTGGGGGTGCTTTGTTGCAGCACAGAACCACATTTATGCATGTCTAACAAAGCTTCATTCCTGCCATTATTCCATGAATAGTTTCTATAAATATTTATTGTTCTTGGCGTGATGGCATGACTCTCTGAGCGTTAGAGACCATGTCACTAGGCAGCTGGATGACTGTTACACGCACCGACCATCAACCTCTAAACCATTACACATGTAAAGCGCAGTAAAAATGGAAAATACCATTCGTAACGTTAACGAATTTTTCAGAAACTCTGTGGTGGTAGTAGGTGTCGTTAAACTGAGGATTTCATAATGGCCATGTACATAATAATAAAAAAGCTTGGGGTGTCTTATGCTCACCAAGGCTTCTATTTGATCAAACATGCTGTAAAAACAGTTCAAAGATGAATTTTCAGCATCATTACTCCAGTCTTCAGAAATCTAATATTCTGATTTCTGTGGAAATATTGTCTTTACTGTCACGATTTACTGTTATATCAATTCTCAAATGAATAAAAGTATACATTTTCTTAAAAAAAAAAATCTCACGGATGGCAAACTTTTGGATGTGTAAGTTAAAAGTATATCCCATACTTAGTCCAAGCAATGGCTTGGATGTTGGCCAAAAGAATATTGAACATTATGCCACAGGTGCTGTCATTTGAGCTTAACTTGAACATTTAACATCATCATCATCAGCAGCAGCAAGACAAACCAACCTTTACAAAATGCTATCTTTGTGTGAACCCTTTAAACAAGACTGAATGCATTCATAAAGACCATTAAACCTTGCTAAAAAAGATAAGACCACCAAGTTGGTTAATGTTGTCCAGTGCGGTCATTTCGAGGAAGCTGTCCCCATTTGCAGTTCACCCAATAAGCACAATCACAAACATGTCAGTCTTTGACACGGCATATATTTCAATTTAACATACATTCATATGAAATATAGTCCTCTTCAGTGTATAAGTCTTTACAAACCTATGTTTCTTTTAAAAGCATACTGGATAGCAAGTTTTACTATAGAAAAGCTATGGAGTTATGGTATCGTACATAAATAATTCAGCCACTCGGTCTGACTAATGGAGCAGGGAATGCTGGGGGATTTGTTTATTTGTGGTATGTGCGTCTGGAGTGGAAAAGTGCTAGGGTCATCGTGCACAGAATCCATGGTCCAAGCACCCCAAGCGGGTAAACAATTTATGTTTGTCAGTTTTGCGCCAGATGCATGGTTACAGCTCAGCACTAATCATCCATCTGCGTCGAGAGCTAGTTAACTAACGACTTTGATTTTCAAACAGCTTGCTAACACTTATATTTCCACTCCGGCTTGTTCGGAGCCTGTTCGGTTTGCGTCCCTATTAAAGCAGGCCTCGCTTTAATACTCGCTGTACATTATCGGTGAGTGATTCTTGAATTCAAGTAGCATCACAGGAATGAGTGTGGAAAACTCTACGGAAAGTACATGTACACCTGGACTGCGTATTTTAGTCAGTCCGAAGTCCATCTTTCAGGATGAAACCCTAAAGCAGCATTAACGATGAAAAGGCTTTTAAACGTTGACCTTTCTCCATGATCCCAATGGCACTCCTCTGGTGCGCGTCACATTTAAAAATTCACTCTCTATTTGATTGCAATAAGTTAAAATAGATAGATATATATAGATTTATATATAAAAATACGAGAGCAACCACAATTAAAAACAGAATGAGAAGAGAGAAAAATACTCTCAATTGGGACCTCGGGTATATTCGCCCCTATATTTTAAAGTCTCATGTATGACATGTTCCTTTATTGTCGCATGAAATGCTGGGGAATTCGACTGGTTTCCCTGTGCATGTAGGGAAGTGGTGAGGATAAGTTCTGCAGTCTGGATCACCGACACGTGTGCATCTCCACCATCTTGCGGCACTGTTTGCACTTGACGTAGCAGCACCAGTGGAACTTGCAGCTGCAGCGGTCCACCACCTCCACCTCCTCCGTGTGGAATCCACGGCCGCAGCACATGAGCTCGCAGCCGTCGATGGCCTTCGAGGTCTTGTTGCAGAAGCGCCCCGCGGTTCCCAGTATGCCTGGAGTTCTGGGGTCGTGTTCGCAGAAATCTGGGCTCGGTTCCAGGTACACCAGATCTTCATCCGTGTGCGGCTTGAACTGCGAGTTTCGCGGAACCAGGACCTTGGTGGTGCCCACTTTGCGCACCTCCACTTCTGTGGCACCGTCGAATTTCTCCTTGATGACGTTGCCCACTTTGCGGAATGGGGGCATTGCTTTCCAGCAGGTTTTTACCTCGCAGGAACCTGAAACACCATGGCATTTGCATTCCACTCGCATGTGGTTCAGAATTGCCTTGGGGTGGTAAAAGAGAGGTCATTTGTTAACAAATTATGAACCATAAAAGCTTCATACTGCATGATGGATGTTAAGGTTCTTACCTTCCTCCCTGCTTCGTTGTTATGAAGGTTCATTAAGGCTCTGTTGGAAGACAGTCCTTTACTTCGTTCTCTCACGTCCACAAAGGACTGGGAGAAAGCAACCCCGTATGCAATGTTATCCGAGCATCCTGACCATTGGAAACCTGTTGAGATAAAGGATGTGTAATAAAAACACAGGTGTTTTATTCATCCATCTGGAAACAAAGGTACTGGATGGACAGTTTTTTCCAGGTTAGTGACACCAGGAGCCAGATTTACAGCTTATGTCAGCGCAAACCTTCTTTTGGCCTTAAAAAATACTGTCAGGATTTACTAAAGACATGCAGTGAGAAATTAGCGTTGAAAAGGTGTGGACAGTTATTTTCGCAAATCACCTTATTGAATATGCATTTGTAGGAGTTTCCCTTTAAGTTGCTAAATTTTTGGGTATTTAAATGAATCATGCAATGCAGTTTACTAAGATATTTGCTCTGAGTGACAATTTTCCCCTACCATTATGGAGTTGTGCTGTAACGCTAATTTGCTCTGTTTAGTAACAGGCCCAAGATCTTTGAATGTCATTAATGTAATTACGACATACGTGTAAGTCTACTAGAAATCCACGAGGAACTGTATTTAACTGCAATTCATTTCTGTATTTTACTGTCATTTACTTCAGTTTTTCAAACTCCTTGATGCTCTTTTGATGTATCGTGGGGTAAGTTGACCCACCCCCTGTATCTTGGCAACTGTAAACTTTTACCCTTAGTCCCTAATGGCCTGTTCGACACTACAGAAAAGCTAATAATTTTGCTGTTCAACATATTGTTTCAGAAATGGACAACATTGAAATTTAAACTTCATTTGGTTAGTTTTTTGTTGTTTAGGTTAGCTTTAAAAAATTCAATTTGACTGTTTTTAAAAAAAAATATATGACTAATAAATTAGTTTAAAAGAAGATATATATATAATGCTTTTTGATTATTAGTAGTATACTTTATTTCATATACTGTTCAAAAACGGCACCTATAAATAATAAATTGTTATTTACCACCATAATCTGCCATTTCTTAAACTGCAAGGATTAGCTGCACCATTCACTTTTAGATCTGGGTCTGAAAGCCTTTTTTAGCTATTTTAATCATCATAGTCCTAATCATTTAATCATAATGATTAATAGTGGATTCACAGCAATCAATCATATCATCATAATCATTATTCAGACATACCTTCTGGACTGACACCGTGCACGTTGCGGTCGCAGCCACACTTGTCCAGCTCTCCACTGCTGCAGGCTCTGGTCACTGCAAAGGCTACGCTAGCAGCAGATATGGCGTATACAAATGCAGCTTCCCGTGTACCTGTGACACAAATACGCAGCCATGAAGTACGCACACAGTTTTAAGCACGTCCAGCTGAATTAATATGTAGCTACTTACCTTGTGTGACCACTTTGCCAAACACAGGAACACTCTCCAGTGTTGAGCAGTTCCAGCGTCGGTTGCGGAACTGAAACTGGCACTCGTCGATGGCGAGCTGAGCGCCTCTGCGGACCGCGTCCATCACCTCCACGTTACGCTTGCAGATCTGAACCTGCCTCTGGATGAGTCCTCTGAGCTTCTCACAGGTTTCTTCATCTGAGATGCTCCCCACCGATGACAGCTTTGCTAGGTATCTGGGCAAAACGAAACAAAACAATAGAGGTTTGATCAGTAAATGTTCATAATAATACAGGCATTTGTAAGTCCAAGTCTTGCTATTAACCTTTTAATGAAAACTTTTGCCTCAATAAAACCCTAATGTACTGCTTATTAATAGTTGAAATGTAGTTTAGGTACTGGGTAGAATTAGGAATGTAGAATATGTGCTTTATACGTACAGATAAACAGTCAATATTTTAATAATAGATATGCTAATAAGCAATTAGTTAATAGTCATAATTGGTCCTTAAACTAAAGTCTTACTGGAAAAACTTGGAGGAAAAAGATTAAATATAATTTGCAATATTAGAATGTGAATTTTTTTTAATTTTATACATATACTGTCATGTATGAAGTATATTTGGCAATATATTTATATTTTAAAATACTTTTTCTTTGGGGTCACAAGAAAAAAAAAAAAAAAAAAAAAAAAAAAATATATATATATATATATATATAGCATAAACAGTACAATAAACACTGCTAACATAAACAGCTTTGCCCTCCTTTGCATTTTTGGAAAGCTGTGCCGGACAGATGATGTAAGGGTGATGTTGAGAGATGGATAGAGACTATCTTCATCCATCACCTCCAGGGCCAGGGGGTCGGGGCAACACCATCGCTTTAAAGGGTCTTTTGAGCTGCATCTCTTTAAGGCACCTTATAAAAATAGTCCTGTACAGTCATCGCACAGGTTTTCATCCGTACACACCAAGCTTGGTCTCATTATCATCAAGACTGGTGGAGATCAAAGTCTTGACTGTTTAGAGTCTGCGCAGATGCATTTAGACAGTTGCGTGCAGGTGATGTTTGCATGGGCACTCACGAATGGGTTTGTTTTGCATTATTTGTTTCTGAAGGTCTTTTTGGTGTGGTGCTGGGTAATTCCAAAGTGCGCCCAAGTGTACTGCGGATGGAGGTCTTGAGAAAGGCTTTGAAGGTGCTGTGCTGTAAATACTCAATTAAGTTGCAAGATCTCAAGTTTATTGATTCGGATCTTAGCTCAGGGCTAACCCTCAAAAATCAGCATGGATCGGATCTGACTCGTGTAAATGCGAGTATTTACACTCTTGAAAGTCGGGGGGTCTTGCGCACATCCAGATTTTTCTGAGTTCTACGTATTTCAAAGTCAACATATTTTGTTGACCCTGGAACAACATTTTAATATAAAAATCTAGCCATATCTCTACACTTAAACCTAACTCTTGAGTAATCCCTAAAATCAGATGTAATGATAGATGAATGATACTGATTTACAAGCTTTAAACACTGATTGTAACCCTAAACAATAAACAAAAAACTATAAACTGGTTCTTCAAATCTGATTGGTTAACCACAATGTTGTTCCAGGGTCAACAAAGATATTAACCTAGGAACATGTCGAACACATGTCAAACTCAGGTTTGGAGTTTTGCATCGATGTAAACATTTTTGGTTCTCCAAAGAACATTTCACAGAAAGAATCTTTTTTTTTAAAAAAGAACCTTCTGTGGAACGTAAATATTAAATGTTCTTAATGCTGCAAAAACAAACAGTGAAATAAGTTTTTAAAAATGAATTTCACAAGTATTAGTAAAAGCTTATTGTATTTGACAGAAAAAAAACCTTGATTACCGTTTATATTAAGATGAACTTGAAATACAGTAAATGAGTTAAGCAGACTTCTAGTTCTCAGCATGCTTTGCATTAAGGAGAATATAAATGTTTAATTTAAATGTGTTTTTTAACAGGATCAGTATAATAAAGAACGGGTTCATTTAAAATTCTGTTAAGTTGGGATTTTTAGGGGTTTATTTCAGTGATGACCCTCAATTGCTAAAGAAATACTGTACCTGATTTAACCCGTAAAATGTAGTTTTGTTGGCACAGATTATTATATTTAGGCTGATTCAGTGATATTTAACCATATTTTTCACCTGAACACAAGAAAAGCAGTTACGTAATCATGTTAATGCAATAACATATGTCAACATTTCAAATCATGAATGTTCAATTGCAAGTTCTACAGATTAATCTGTGAGTTTGACTGTTTGATGTAACTGTCCTTGATTGTTTCCTATCAGGATTTAAAGTGAATAAAGGAGCTTTATGTTTTGGTTTCAAGCAGCTCCCTGCTCCCAACCCTCTCTGCTGTTGACAGGAGCTGATTTTGAAGGCCACGGCTGGGGCAGATAAGAAACAAACACCTCCTTGTCCATGGGACCAACATCTCTGCTCTCTTAAGCTTTGATAACGCACCCCTGTCCGGCCGAAAGATGAAGCATGACATCAGCGGAGTGGCCAGATGCACATGCATTCTGCTCGGAGGGTGTTTGACTCTGCATCTGTTGACGATTGCATGTTCTTGCATGCGTGTTTACAGCTTTTGTTTGTTTCACCAGTAAATTAGCTCTGTGATCCTGACCTGATAATGAATCTGGCAGCCAAATGGCAGAGGAGGCCCATCCGCTCTGGCGGGATAAGCTCTGAAATATAATATATCAGTGCCAGATGCTCTCATAAGACTTGCGCTTGTATCAAGCTGGGGATTTTGACAAAACATACACCTGAAGAACGGCCCGCTGCGTATTTGTCTGGGAAAAAGATTGTCTGAAACCTTGAGAGAATCTCAAGAATTCTAGCTGCTCGCTAATCGCAGTGCTAAGTTTGGGAAAACAAGGGAAGCCGACTGTGGGATTTTGTGAAAGAATGGGAAGATGTCTTCCTCTCTGCTTTCTGTGAGGTTTTTGCGGGAGCATTCCACCTGGAGCACGGTGCCTTCTTCCTTTTGTGTCATGTTTGTGTTGAATTACATTGCCCTGGCCTTCGAGCGCTGTTGGCTCCAGATGGCTTAGCCAAGCGCGACTTAGCATGCAACCACGCCGTACGAGAGATTTTGGAAGAGAATAAGTCGTAAGTCGTATAAACACACTTAAAGTTATATAACATACACTACCGTTCATGCTCACCAAGCCTGCATTTAACCTCCAAAATAAAATTCAAAATAGCTATCGTATCTATTTCTTAATATATATTAAAAATGCAATTCATTCCTGTTTCATTTTTTTTTTTTTTTTCAGGATTATTTTATGAATGAAAAGTACGGCTTTTGAATTGCGGTGTATAGATATATGTTGCAACTCACTTCCTCTCAGTGTCTTTTTGTGAGTTTATTGAATAATCAAACGATGGATGTTGACATTTCCTGTCTCTCTGCTGTAAATCGCTGAAAGTAAATATCAGACCTTGTTCAAGCTACCGACAGCAAGTAAATATGCGTGCTACGGCGTCCAAGCGCCGCAATTTCACGATGTTTACCAAAATATTTGATATTTACATATTTGTCAGCTGTGCGTCACAGGTCTGCGTATTAAAAGCTGTTTCTCTGAAATAAAGTCATTGCATATTAGGGCCATGTATTTCCAGTTTTATTTTAAACACTACCTCCATTTAAAGATATTTAATGTCCCTCGTATTACTAAGGAGTTTGTTTTGAACAGAAACACTATTGCTGTTACTATAATGCACTGCTCATACTTTGTGGGAAACTCGTCCTGCACCGTTTGTGGCACTGACAGAAATGATATATTAAGTTGTTCCGAATATTCCTTTTCTAATCCATCAGATTTGATTTTCACAGGGCAGATGATGTGTGCAACCACTCAAAGGGCTATAAGTGACACAACAACATGCCAGCAGCCTCTCAGAACCTTAACAACCGAGTCTTGCATGCTTATACACATCCTGCTTATACAATTCTTTGTCATAAGGACATTAATTATTCAGCCATCAATATAGGTGAACATTTTAAAGAGTGTATATTACTTTTAAAAGTTGATAGAGGTTGATAAGATTTTTTTTTTAATAATTAATAATAACGTTCACAAAGTTTGCATTTGTTTGATTAACGCTACAGTAAAATCAGTAATATTGTCAAACGTGATTACAGTTTAATATAACAGCTTTCTACTGTAATATATTTAAAAATGCTATTTATATATATGATGCAAACCTGAATTGTCATGCATTTCTTCAGTCTTCAGTGTCACATGATCCTTCAGAATGCTGCTCCAAAACCTTTATTATTATCAAAGTTAAAAATGGTTGTACTGCTTAAGATTTTTTTTCGTAAATCACTTTTGTCAATTTTTTATTTATTTATTTATTTTTGATGACTAGAGATTTCAAAAGAAAAGCATTTATGTGAAATATTAGCATTATAAATTAATTTACAGTCAATTTAATGCATTTTTGCTAAATAAAAGTATTAACTGTGTGCTTTTTTTTAAACAGTAGTGTAAAAATGATGACTGTCAAGATTGAAAACACAATCGAGATGTCCTACAGAAAGGAGCCAAGATGTGAATCAATCATCCATCACAGAATGCGACATGTTTTCAGAAACAGATGTGTCATTCTTGCACAACAGTGTTTCTCTCATAAACAGCTCTTGTTTCCTCAATAACTCAGTGACTCATTGGGATTTCTAGGTCTTGCAGACTATTCACAGCACATGTACCAAAAAGTCATTTGCTCGTTTGCTTTAAGTTACGAGCATTCACCTAGTGCTTCAAGACTTATTGCATTTACACTATATCTTTAACTCTAGAGGGCAGTGTTATCTCATTTATTGACAATATCCTAAAAGATTAGCACTACAGTTAACTAAACATGTCAATTAACTTCAATCAGTCATGTCCCAGAACACATCAAAAAAACACACTTATTCCATTTTGTTTCCTGGGTTGAAGGTACGTCATGAAAATACTTTCTTCAGAGACTTTCAGAGAGGTAAACTTTATAAAATATTAAACTAATAAACTATACAGATTAATTCAGCTTCACTCATTGTCCGTCAAAACCAAATTCTAAAAGATTAGATATTTAAATATAATTTACATCAATTAAAGGGGTAGACTATAAATTATTACAGAGTCATATTTAAATTGTTCTGTTTAGGTGTGATTTTGTTTTTAAGAGAAAAGAACTTGTTGAAATGTAGCCTGATGTTAGTGTTAGTGTTTGTTAATGGGCTCTCAATTAGAAATGCATCCTTTAAGTCTTTCTTTTACTATATTTGTCCGTCATCTGTCTTTGTATGGCATCTTAAACATTTTATTAGGCTAGTCGAGGAGGGAAACGCTATAGGTTGCCTGATTTTTTATCAATTTAACATTTTAATAGGCTGCTATTCGAGCGGCGGTATGTGACAGCAGCTTTTACAGCTTCATTACCCTGTTGTCACTGGTGTTATTTGTGTTATCAGTGCTCGGCGCCAGGATGTATTTCGCATTAGAGGTTTCTCTCTTCTCATGTTGCTCATCAGCTGTGAACTATTTATTGACCGTCCCGTGCAAACGTCTCAACCACTGTTCTTTCCATCCCATTCAATGAGAGATCACTTCCCAAACAAATACAACTGCATGGTTTGGTATTATATTCAGAATCGTAACCGCAAGTGCTTTTTTACATTAGTAAACCTTCTGTGACCTCAGCATGTCCAAAAAACACCATGCAACTCTTTCTTTAGTTCTGAAAATGTTGCATCACGACTTTAGGAAAGGAAAACTCAACAAGATAAACTTTAAAAGTTTAAAAAGGTTGCCTTTTGTTGGTTGGTTTAGAATCGGAATAGTTCATTAAAATGTTCAGAGGCCATCCTGAGATGAGTATGTTTCTTATGCTCACCAGTGGATCCACTGAAGTGAATGGGTGCCGTCAGAATGAGAGTCTAAAACACACAATTACTCACAAGTACTCCACAGGACTCATCGTTTAACTCGATCCCGTCACATCCATAATCCATGTTAATGCTTTCTCCAGTGAAAAAGTCCACCAACACATAGGTTTCGTTTTGGGCTCTTGATCTGTAATCTGTTTAAGACTGGAAAAGTGTCAGTATGTATTAAGGCTTATATTTGAACTATAAGCCAGTTTGAAGTTAAAAACACCTTAATGGTGGATTTGTTTTTCTTTTTCACTTCACTAGATGCTAATTGACAGCTGTTTGGACTCTCATTCTGACGGCACCCATTGAATCATTGTATCTGTTCCCCTAGGGAAACAAAGGTATCAATATGTCGGATGGCCCATATATGAGCAGATTTTCTTGGTTGAACTATTGGATAGATTAACAGAGTCAGGTTTTTTCAAGAGAAAAATCATCTGCAGCAGGGAAAATGTTCAATCAGATAGAAAAGACATAGCGCACTAAGTTGGAACAGACTGAAAGTTTGGTGAATGTCATTTGAAATGTTGATCCCGCAGCTTAAGGATTTTGAAGGTCGATCAATACCAGCATGCTTACTTTTGCAATAGCCGTCGTTTATTAAAATGCCCCAGAATAAGGATCGCAAGCGACTTTATGCAGTGTTTACTCAAGGAAGAGTTTGTTTAATAACATTTTACCATCTGTTATTTATAGTCTCTAATTAATGATTCATTCCTGGCATTTTAATACAAACAACCTGCAAACGGTCATTCATAAAATATTATAAAGCAATGCAAACTCATATTTGCATGAACAAGCACACGTTGTTGAGGGATGTTTGAAGATGTGCAGGTGCAGTACTGCTCTCGTGACCTGCACCTGCACCTCCACCCTCTCTACAGGTGCTGATGGATGTGCTCAAGAATAATACATTCACACAAATCAAAAGCTCTCGACTGTACTTCAAAACATTTAATTATGACTACTGAGTAAAGAGTGGACTTTTACACCCTAGTAAATAGGAGAAAGTCATTTAATGCACACTCTAAAAATGACTCTTTAAACGCTTTACAGCTTAAGCAACCAAAAATATTCTAGTGTTTTAAAAAGCTCAGAAGCCAAAACGCTGAACATTAGTAATGTTTTAAAGTCTACACCTAGTTATTTTTAAGATTTGCTGCACAATAATCCACATTATATGCTTCTTATTTGTAACCAAAACAGAAAAATGTGCTTACTCAGTCCTACCTTTAATCTGATTCTATCTGAGACAAAACATGAAGAGCGTTTTTTCTTAATCATACTTTGCATCTAAATCTCATTTTAAGAGCAGTCATGATACAATCACTGTTTATTTCATATGAACTAAAGAAAGGCTGCTATGTTGCTTCGAAGTTTTACCTCATATATGTCTAAAGATGAATCTTCTTCAGCAACAAAATTGCTGAACTGTTAAATTCCCCATATGTGCCATGCAGTTAACACTAAGCAACATTTTTCTACTTCATTTGAAAAATTACAAATAATTGACCTAGATATTGCATGCCATTTTCCTGCTCAAATTAACTTAAACCTTGCAATTCTTATCAAGTCACATTTACGACATTAGACGGCATTTCAGCTTCTTGACCACGTGTTGCTCAAATAACTCGAAGCGATCGCATTTTTTGTTTGCTAAAGAAAACCTGTCTAATGTCTATTTGGCTACCTGCTAATACCTGTCCTGAGATGGGGTTATAATAGTGTACAAGCTCCTGTCAGAATGATCATATTTTGTAGACAGGTAGGAGGTTTTCCTTTAGTGTGAAGCTTGTCTGTACATGTCTCAAACCTGTCACCACGCCTTTAGTTAAAAAACACTCTTCCATCGAAAACTCAACTACATCTGGGTAGATTAAATGATGTGCTATTTCTGCCCCGAGGATACAGATAAATAATTCTAAACACCTAGAAATGCTCCCATCTTGATATGGCCTTAACAAAGCATGCTAGTCTCCTTCCTAACTACATAGCTAAATATCAAAACTGCGTCACTGACTTATGATCTTTGCTATAATCGTGAATTATAATAAGCGATTCATTTCTACACCTCTCTTCAGCTGTGCTGTTACTGCTGTCATACTCACGCGTTGCTCTCCGGGCTGCGCGCAACCAGCGCCAAGCGCGGCTGTGCCAAAAGCACATGAACTGAACGTCTCCAAATAACCGGTTTCATTTCCTTATATTTTGTGCCACCCGTGCAGTGCATGCTTTGACATTTTAATGTTCTATTAACCGCTACTTTAAACTTCTTAGACAAAGTTTACAGCTGTTTTGCGGGCTGCTTCATGTCATCTGCGCTGGCAGAAATATTGTAGGCTAATCTAGATATGTATATTTGTGGTTCGCATGCTGCATCGGACATTTGATTTTAAGAATTTTAGTCATAACTAGACGTCAAAACATCACATGAATGAAGAAAGCGATATTGACTTACAGCCAGTTGCTCGCATTGGCGGAGAAGAGTGCTAGAAAGAGCATAAGCAGTGACCTTATCAAATACTCCGATGACATCTTGAAAGGATAAATCAGGTAAAGGTTGCTGGCGTAAAATCCTCAGGAGGAGTTTGTCAGGGCACCGCGCGGAAAAGTAGCATTAAAAAGCGATTAATCCATCATTGCGCATCCATTTGGATGAGAAGCAGGTCTGTCCGGATCAACAGTTCTTGTCTCCTCGTGTAAACAAGCGCAAGTGCTCGATATAGTTTATACGTAGTGGTAAGCAAACTCACACTGAGCGGTATCCTCTGATGCGATTTCTTCAGAGCGCCTGCAGCGGTTTCCACGGCCAGCTTTTACGCAGCATCAGATAAAGATGAACTACGCGCGCTCCAGCCAGTAAAGTGAGTCTAAATGACAGTCCCGGTCCTCCGCGTGCAGTGAATTCATCTAAACGTGAAGTTCAGCTCCGTTTGATGACCCCTGTGGATGCCACTCTGAATTGAGTCTGAGAGGGAATGCTGAATTTACTGACTCCTGAAGGGTTTGGTAGGGGCGGCGCGTCATTTGGGGGAGGTTTTGATGTGTGAGAAAGCAGATAAAGGCGGGTTTAGTCCATGCATATATGTTTTCTCTTGCTCTTGGCTGCCAAGTATTTTTTATTTTTCTAAGTTCTCCAGAGGGACTCAATGCGGCAACTATTCGCCGTGCTTGAGGTATAACCGCTTATGATTTTGGCAAGGTGTATTTTCCCTGGCCTCAGTGCCCCCAAACGCAAGTACTTTGTGGTTAGGATGCTATTTATAGGATGTCTAGCATTTTGACAGCTTTGGACAAAAATAGACCACGGACATCGCTGTTATTCTTGCATATTAGTATTATTAATGCTGTGATGCATCGTTGTCATGTAAAATGATGCGAATGAAGAGTTTTCAAAGGTAAAATCCGAATTATTACAAATAAAACAGGTTTGTCTTCGTGTTGGACATTTGTGTGAAATCAGTCGTGGTGGTTTCACTTTAGGTCGTTTCCTGTCAGAATAATCACAGTAAAAGTCCATCGTAAGTTCATGGCTTTTAACACGGCATTTGCAACGGCAAACCACAAACATCTTTCTATGCTGGTAAATGTTATGTGTAATTGTTTTTATCTTGCAAGTTTACTAGGCTGACAGACAAGTGCTTGACTGGGAATCGCTGTTGACCAACAGAGGGAGAAAGTGAATAACAGATACTGATGCTTGAGTCAAGGCTGCTTTTGGCTGCAGGTTTCTGAATTGGAGGGCTGCTGGGTTTTAATGTTAGGAATTTAGAAATCGTTTTCATGAATTCTACTTTGTTTTAATTTAATTAATTAATTAATTTATTTATTTTTTAGCTCAATGAAGAACATTTCTCTTTCAAATCTTACTTTGTGTAATTTGTAGGCTTCATTTTGTATGCTTTTTTCTGGCTTAACTATAATTTATATAATTGTTGTTGTTTTTAAATGTTTACATTTATTAGAAAATTACAGTAAAACAATAATACTATAAAAAATATATATATAAATAGTTTTTCTAGTTTATTATATTTCAAGATGTGATTTATTTCTATGATGCACAGCTCAATTTTCAGCATCATTTTCAGTATTCAAGATCATGTGATCCTTCGGATGTCATTCCAATAGAAACATTTATTATTATTATTGATTAATATGTTTGTTGAACCAATGATGCATTTTTCTCAGACAAATAGAAAATTCAGTATGAAGAATAGAACAGAAATAAGAAATATAGGAATTCATAAGAAATATAGGAATCTTCTGTGACATATAGTATTTACTATGCATCAATTTAATGCATTCTTGCTGAACAAAAACATAATTTGTTACAATGCCATTTTATGATTCCATAAAGAACCTTTAACATCTGAATAACCTTTCTGTTTCACAAAGGGTCCTTTGTGTCGAAAGCAGGTTCTTTAGATTATAAAAATGTAAGAAAGAGATGGTTCTTTAAAGAACCTTTGGTTCTTTGTGGAACTAAAAATACCTTCTATGGCATCGCTATGAAGAACCTTTTAAGCACCTTGATTTTTAAGAGTGTAATGCCATTAATACATTATAGAAAAAAGCCATGCAGTCAAGTTAAGATTAAATGCGTTTTTATTCTTGTGTGAATTCTCTCTCATCAGGCCTTCTAAATACTAGACTCTGGACTAGTGTCTGGACCCAGAACACACTTGTTGCTGGTTGTGTCCAGTTCTGCACTCCACTGGTGCTGATTTACTGTGCCTTGGCCCTCGTGCAATCCCACACTCACAAAAGAGGTGTGATCTGTTATCCCCACAGACGCCACCGATGATACTGGAGCAACAAGAGCAAGACTGAATGGAGCCAAGGAGACGAGGTTTGGACGGCAGACATCCTACATGACACTATTTTTTCACAGCTGTTGTGCTTGAACTCTCTCTTTCCCATTAAGAAAACCAGCAGCATTTGAACCGCAATCACTTGTGGTGGATTGGTCAGGATTAGTCGCAAATTCTTGATCGGTATAGATTTGGGAAGATTTGCTCTTGTCTTTAACCTCTAAACTTCTCTGCAGTGCAATGTAAAAGCCACTTAATGTCACTTAATTCCCAGTTTCTCTCCTAAAAATGTGAAATTGGATTGCGTCAGTGCAGTAACGAGACCACTCCAGACATGCAGTCAGAGATGCTGACTTACGACCGAGGAATTATAGACATGTGCCACCAGTGAATGAATCCATTCTTGTGGCGCGAGCGCTGCAGACGTCTGGATAGGCTCTTCACAGCATGCGCTGAACATGCAAGTGCGTAACAGTCATTGCAGAGCAGACTGCAATGCTTTCAGTGCCTAGCAACCTTTGCATGACTCCTGCATAGCGTTTGCTCTTCCTCTGTCTGGAATCTTTCCAATTATGCTGCATCAGCCCTGTCTATGAATGCTTTAGGTTTCATTTCAGAAGATTATTGTCCTTTACACATCAGCCTGTGTTTTCACATTTTCTCACACACACGTCATAATAACAAAATGTTTATATTAAAACACACACGTACAGTATATATTTTGAAAGTATTTACATGTAAATTCATTAATATATTTATTTT
>JAUCMS010000012.1:4883785-4897630 GCA_032357445.1 Enteromius radiatus | reverse complement strand
TTGAGAAATTTTAAAACAAACTATATTACAAACTTTCCATTAAGACCCTAAAGAATCATATAAGCTAGTGGAAAATGGGCTTTGTATGACCCCTTTAAAACATTAAAGCAGAAAAAAAAGATTTTAAGCTTTTATATTACTGTTAGATAAGAATGCAACCTAGCATAAAAACTTGTTTTAAAAACAATTTTAAACATCTTATCAACATATACCGTATTTTCCCCCACCATCTTAAATGGATTTTATATTGAAATGCCTCTTCAAATGTGAGTCTGACTGAAATTTTGCAGCTCATGTGAGCATTACTGTTGCTCAGTTTTCATCAATAATAAATGAGGTTTTGCTGCAGACTGCTGTCAGTGTGAACCCTTTACACCATTACGCTGCAGTGTGACATAATGAAAGCGATCAAGTTTTGTTGCATCCCATCACTCACTCTCAGCGTAAACACAGTGTTACAGTTACAGATAATTAAATTGGTCCTGTCAGATAACGTCAGCAGTCCTTTTAACTGAGATGTGCTTAAGACATCCAGTTTTAAATCTAGATGTTAAACAAACAGACCCTTAACTCTGCTTATCTGTGCGGGTGAGTGTGGGAGAGGGACTTTATTAGACAGAAGAATGCAATAACATAGGTTAAAAACTCTCTCTCGCTGTGTCTAGATCACTTATCTGCCCACCCAGGTTCTCCTGAGACCGTGAAAGCGTGTGGCACGTCTGCCAACAGCCCCGTAAGGCCCCATGTGTGTCCACTTTCAGGCCTGTGTGATGTAAAGAGACTGATGTCCAAGACAAACACTTCCCTTCTGAAACAAGTAAGCTTGTAGTTTAGTCCCACTTTATATTAGGTGGCCTTAACTACTATGTAGGCTACTTACATCGATGTGCTTATTTTATTTATATTGTACTGTAATTTGCTACTATTGAGATGGGATGTGGGTAAGGTTAGTGAGGTTTGGTGATATAGGTAGGTTTAAGGGTGAGTTAAGGTGTAAGGGATGGGACAACAGATTGCAGTTCTTTCGTAAAAAAAAGTACGATGTGAAAACATGTATCCAGACAATAGGTGAATTGCATCTGATTAATTAACTTATTAAATTTAAATGTAGTATAAATACCACATAATATAAAGTGGGACAGTTTTTGTGTAGCCTGAGGTTTACGTGAGCACAACAAAAACAAGATATTAGTAAGCAAAATGCTCATGTATTAATTAACTAAAAGATTTTTGGACAAAATAATATACAGTCTTAATATCCTCAAAAAAAAATTTCTTGTTTAATAGATTTCTAGACATTTTAACTGGACAATTATATATATATACAAATATATATACATACACACACACACATTTTGTAAGAAAACTTTGTATCTAAATTTAAAAAAATGCATTTTTTAACTCTCTAATCATCCAAAAACCTGAAAAAGTTTGTATTATAGTCTTGATAAAAAAAGCAAAACTGATAAATAAATAATAGTCTTTCTGAAATCAGCATGATTTGTGATGTGATGACTATATGATGCTAAAGACTGGAGGGGGACACGTCTGGCACTGCAAGATTTGAGTCTCTAGCCTTTGTTACTTTGGTCCCAGCTCTCTGCAGGTCATTCACTAGGTCCCTTGTGTGGTTCTGGGATTTTTTCTCACAGTTCTTGTGATCATTTTGACCCCACGGGGTGAGATCTTGCGTGGAGCCCCAGATCGAGGGAGATTATCAGTGGTCTTGCATGTCTTCCATTTTCTAATAATTGCTCCCACAGTTGATTTCTTCACACCGAGAGCAGATTCAGTCTTCCCAGCCTGCTGCAGGTCTACAATTTTGTTTCTGGTGTCCTTTGACAGCTCTTTGGTCTTGTGACTGTTTGTGGTTATGGACAGGTGTCTTTTATACTGATAACGAGTTCAAACAGATGCCATTAATACAGATAACAAGTGGAGGACAGAGGAGCCTCTTACAGAAGAAGTTACAGGTCGGTGAGAGCCAGAAATCTTGCTTGTTTGTAGGTGACCAAATACTGATTGTACAGAAGAATATACTAATCAATTCATTAAAATCCTACAATGTGATTTTCTCATAGTTGAGATATACTTATGATGAAAATCACAGGCCACTTCTCTCACAAGTGGGAGAACTTGCACAATTGGTGGCTGACTAAATACTTTTTTCCCCCACCGGACACACATACATATAATTCTTAACATTTTAATTAAATGTATTACAATTCATCAATTATCCATAGGTAAACCAGCTAAAAATCAAATTTACTTCAGTGTATCACCTTGTCCTGCCGTTTCTTCTGAGGGTTCATCGAGTTTGTTGACGCTTTGCTGTGTTTTTCTGTACATGATGAACAGATTGAGAAGTTCATGCTAATATCCAGCCTCAAACATGACAGTATTGCCTATTCAACGATCATCAAAGTGGGTTCCACACCCCTGTCACAACTCTGAAGCAAAATATTAAATCATTATTTTACGACCCATCATTTTTTGACCATGAGACTGTCGTTTCCTGCCTTTCACAGGCGCTGAAGAGACGGGATGAGACAGACGGAGGCGAAGGGTCACACGAGCATATGTCATACGCTATTTGGCTTCCCATAGATCTCCAGCATTGCGTTTTGCAGAATTAATCTTCGAATCGATGATTTGAATGATTTGCTCGCAAAAGAATGTGAACAAACAAGATTTGCGTACGCTTTCGTGTATGCGGTTGGTTTGGAGACTTCACGATATGATGCCCAACACCTCAAACATCCATAATGCTTTTGTCGTGTGTGGACATGGGAACAAAGAATGAATCGTTTTTATGTGTCCTTTCTCTGTCCAACATTCTCCAAAGCTAGACCGAAACCAGGCGATGTTCTGTATGTATGTAGGAAACAGACTGTTTGTAACTTAAATGTCATTAGTGCCAATGTTTTACCCAACAGCCCTCAGCTGGGAGCATGTATCATCATCGGTGTCTATATCTCTAAGTAGAAACTTGATCCAAGAGAATCTGAATAGGTCTGTAGCTGAAGTGCTACCTTTCAGAGGATCACATAAGGTGGGCTTGCTATAATTTGTTCAAAAATGAATGTTGAGGTGTTTATGACCTTGTCACTGTGGCAAATCTACATCCTGGGATTTGAAGGGGCTGCTTATACTGTATTAACACATTTCCCAATTGTCGTACAGATCCAGAATTGGTTTGATCTTGCATTTGACCTATTTTTCCCCCATTTTGGTCAAATTTGATTTGAGAAACTGAAGAACAAACTATGAAATATAGGTCTTTTTTAATGCATCTGATATTAATACAATGACTTGTTCTTAGTTTGGGGTCTGTAAAATATTTATGTTAATTTGATTGAAAATAAAGCTAAAGCAGTAATGTGAAATATTATTGCCATTTAAAATAACTCCTTTCTGTTTGAATATGTTGTAAAAATCTAATTTATTGCTGTAATGCAAAGCTCAATTTTGTTGAAATGTTGAAAGCTGTTTAATGTTTTTGTTGAAATCATGACAAATTGTTTAGGATTCTTTGATCAGTATATAGCGTTTTTAATTATTTATACTGTTATTTTTGTAAGTTTAATGCATTTATGTAATAAAAGCATTTAAATTCTTAAATTAATAAAACATTTTTGAACAGAAGTCATTTGTTTAAGCATTTATTTATTTATTTATTTATTTTCCCCCCATCTAAATCTAATAGCTGAAATTTAATATTTCTTTACCAAACACGTGTCACGTACGGTACTGGTTAATTTGAACCAGAATAGTTATTTAGGCACTGATTTACTCTTTCGTTGTTGGCAATGCGACATTTAGGTCATTGAGCTGAATTTAAGATTGATAAACCTGATTACCTGCTTGGGACAGATTCATTTCTCAAGTTCAAACTTACCTCCATTAAATTCCAACTTAATTTCAATCTGTTCCAGTTTTATGACATTAGAATATACGGTGCTTTTCCAGTACATTGAATCCTAAAAAGAGAAACAAACCCTCACATATTTTACTTGAACGTGGTCAATATCCATGTATGGATGCTATGATTGCAAAACCAATCCAAGTGGTCTTTGAAACCTGACAACTTCCAATGGAGCGAGAAGAAGGCTGCAGGAGCGAACGGCTGCTGTTTGAGGCGATATGCCTGCATGCTCTTCCCTGCATCCTGCATTGCGTGACAACTGCTCCTTTATTAGTGGGTGAAAGTTTAACGGTTGCACATCCACTGCTTTATTCACCTTGTTTGGGATTCTCATGCTTTTTACCGCCACACCTGTTATTTGCAAAGCTGGAACAACAAACGTCAATTCTGCTTTCATTCATGCCAGATGCAGCAGGAGCAGCTAATTTTGTGGCATTTTGGATTCAAGCAATTACCGCGCTATTGTCCATTTTAGCTCTGTTAATTTTCCCCATTCTCCACTTCCTCCTTCCGAACACTGCGCCTCCTCTTTGGTAATCATTTGCACCTTTTAAGAATCGCATGTCCTGCACGATTTACTTAAATTTTATTATCCAGCTTACTTCATGGCTGTTTCCCCTGCTCTCTTTGATGTTCCGCTTGCTTGCTTTATTGTAATGGAGTTTGGTTTATTTTGTGAGGTGAAAATTGCCCCCAACAGGACCGGCTTGTTTACGCCCTGAGGATTTTCACAGGATTGAATTTCAATGAGAGTTTATCTTCACTTCATTTAAAAGGAAAGAGATCTTTTACAGGATCAGCAGTCCTTAGGTCAAACCCATAATCCACAAAACACTCACGAATGCACATCGAACCAACATCACAGGCCATTAATAAACTCTGTACAGGACTCCTTTCACTTTTGGCAAACGTGCGCAAATAATTATTTAGAAGAACGTTTGACTGTACAAAATCACACAGCACGCACAAAAGAGTTTGGTGAGAGAAAATGGCATTAGGATCAAGTGCAGGTTTATGGGTAAATCTCATGAAAACATGTCCAACATTCAACACTCAGTGGTGATTCTCATAAAATCCTCCAAAAAGCTCCATTAGATGAGAAGCATGTTGGGAGCATTATTGCCGTTTAATGTTGCTGTCAGGAACTATTTTTTTAGCAGAAGGTCTGCATTTACCTTGTACCTTATTGCACACGTAAAACTCAAACTAAAATGAGCCAATATTGTAAAAAAAAAAAAAAAAAAAAAAGTGGCATGCTACTTTAAGGAATTATTATGCTGATGATATTCAGCTCTATATTTCTGCATTTTTCCATCTCAAACATATATCTAAATTGCAATCTATGCTCTGAAAGTAAAATGCAGAAACGTTGATTAATGCCTTTATGACCTCAAGATTATTCGATTATTTTAATACTTTATTGGGTGGTTGTTCTGCACACTTAATAAACAAACTCCCTAATAAACTGGATCCCTATTAAAAATTGTAAAGATTTGAAAATCTTGCTTATTATTATTATACCTCAGCATTTGAACACTGAAACTGGCCATTTGATAAAGGGATAGCTCACCCAAAAATGAAAATGTGATGTTTATTTGCTTACCCCCAGGGCATCCAAGATGTAGGTGACTTTGTTTCCTCAGCAGAACACAAACGAAGATTTTTAACTTTAACCGTGGCAGTCTGTGGATGGGCACCAGACCTTTCAAAGTAAAAAAACATGCACAGACAATTCCAAATTACACCCTGTGGCTCGTGACGATACGTTGATGTCTTAAGACACGAAACCATCAGTTTTTGTGAGAAACTGAACAGTATTTATATCATTTTTACCTCTGATAGACAACCATGTCCAAACCGTCTCGGTCTTGTGCTCAGTATGAGGCGCGTTCCCTGTGTACGGGCTTTGGCGTAGGATACGACAACAGATCACTTCCGGCGTTTGCGTATCCTACGCCAAAGCCCGTACACAGGGAACGTGCCTCATTTTTGGGTGAACTATCCCTTTAACTGCGGAAAAATCAAACTCTGGAAAAATCGGTCTAATATTGTTCATGAGGCAGACACACTCTGTCAGTCACCCATCTCTTTAATCTAACACACTAATACATTTCTAATATTCAAATACATAAATAATTATTAGGCTGCATTGATTTGGTAAACGACCTAATGATTGAGCCTGGTTTCTTCCAAGGTTGTTTTTCTCCATTCTGCCGCTGTTGCATCCTGCTTAGTTGGGGACACTTAATTTCCAGTGATATCACTGACTTGATTGCACAGATACTATTTAAACTGAACTCAGGTAGATAATGACATGACTGAATTCAACGGCCTTTAACTGACAGTTGAGCGTTTACTATCATGCTTTTGCATTATTTACACACTATTTTCCTGTCTGATACTGTAAATCTGTTTTGTTAAAAGTGCTATATTAATTAAGGTGATTTGACTTTAATATAAATCATTATTGGCATCTCAAGGTATGGCAAGAAGCTTATTTTGAACAAGGCTTTTTATGATAATAATAATAGTAGTATTAGTAGTATTTTATAACTAAAAAGTAAACAAGAAATATTTTAAAATGTACCTTTGTAACAAATACAATTATGTAAAATTTGTACACCTTCTTTTTGTAGGGTAATTTATGATGTGTTGTTGATTTTGACCCAACAAAGCAGTCCAATTATAAGTAGATTTTAGAAATTAAAAGCTCATTATATATCGTTCCATTTACAATTTACTCATTACTCATGAGCTTTTAGGGAATGGCAAGTAAGCAATTATCTTTGGATAGCCTTGTGTGGCCAGTTGTTTAAGATCATGGCTTGTATCTTGTAACGTCTTTGAGCAAGACACTTAACATAAGATTGACACCCCTGGGTGTTTGTCTACATGTACTGTAAGTTGCATAAAAAAACAATCAGCAGGTAAAGTTGACTGTTCTTGCTTCAGTCTGCCAAAAATAAAAGTTATTAAAAGGATAGTTCACCCAAAAATGAAAATTCTGTCATTAATTACCCTTATGTCATTCCAAACCCCTAAGACATTCATTCAAATTCAGAACATAAATTTTAATATTTTTAATCAAATCTGAGAGCTGACCCTCCATAGACAATGCAATGCAATGTCCACTTTCAATACTCAGATTGAACTTAACTTAACTTAATTGCCCATTTCTCCATTAATCCTAGACTGAAATTCACCTCAGCATCTCAAATGACCGCCTTGACCTGTGCGAGGCCTTTTGAGTTTCTTTTAAACACTAATCTGCTGTGGTGGGTTATTTTCCCATTCTTGAGTGTTTTTCCCCAATCTCTGTCTTTATGAGGGACTGGAAATTATTAGGAAATGAGGCCATTGTGAGGACTACACCAGCCTTGTGTTGAGCGATGACAGAGACTGTAGCCTCATTCGTCAAACTGTTCCTCTTTCCCCTTGCCATCAAATTAAACACAAATGTGCAGTGAACAGGCACAGAGAGTGTGAAAAGAGCGTCCGTGATGCTCTATGCTTGCAGGAGGTCAGCGGGATCATTATTTCACTTCGATTCTCAAGGACCACAAATTGGCAGCTATACTACTTCAACTAGTCTAGTCTTTTCATCGGCAGTGGGATACATTTTTATGATTTTTTTGAAGAATTTTAGGTCGTGACTTGTTATTGCTCATAACCATGAGAAAGGTTTCTTTCTCAACAATCAGGTTGCTTCGCATCATTTCCCATCAGCAATGATGCGACCAATCATCACTGCGATGACTGTCTGGCCGATCGCATTAATGAATCCCACCCGCAAAATAAGCGCTGGGATCCAGCGGTCACACGGCGAGGACACGCGAGATGTCATGGAATGTGCGCCCCAGCCCATCGCACCAGTCTCGCCGAGCTCCTCCGCACGCCTCTGTCGTCTTTTTCCAATCCAGACTTCATTGTCTTGGAATGTTTCCTCCATACGGTCGCGAAAACACTTTCCTTCCCACATCACTTAAAGTGACTTGTATTGTTCGGGAATTGGTTTCAGCACCAGCTAATCACTATCAGCAGTACTCTGTGTAGAACAGCAGGATTTTTTCCTCCTTTCAAACAAATGTGTTTCTGCTGTGCACTCAATAGCAGCAAAGCCTCAAGATGGGAAGCAAGACCGAGCGTTTATTTATGAAACAACTTGATCAATTAATGGGCAAACGTTGTCCTATTCAGTGTTGGTTGGCCACCTACAAACATTTATTTTTTATTGTTTGGCTCTGAGGATTTATGTTTACACAATGTCTTTCGTCACAACTTGTCTTCAATGCACATAACACAGACGGGTTTCCTGACTGCAACCGCACAAAGTGAAATTCAGACATTTCTGTGAGTCTGAACAACTTTTAGAGTTGTAAAGCTGAAATTTATTTTTTTTACTGTTTTTAAAATACATTGCAGAGGATAGACTGGTAATGCTAATATTAGCTTAAATATTTTCAATTACTTTTTTTATATTAAATTATTATTATTATTCAGAGAAAAATTATTTTGAAAAACTAAATTTCCAATAAATGCTATTCTTCTTTTTTATACATCAACACCAATGATTATTCAACAATGATTATAATGAGAAATGTTGCATTGAATTGGCGCAAAACAGTTTATATTTTACTGGGAAAAAAATATTTGGTTTGTTTTACAGGTATAAATGCAATACAAATGTTTCTTTAAAGCCCTGTTTTCAGAGGAAGAATCTCCACATACCTATTTCAATGCACTTTCTGTTAAGCACACTTGACTTAGATAGATTGATTGCATCTTGTGCAGGATATTAGGAGAAAGATGACCCAATGAGTCTAAAGTTTCCGGAGGGAGGCTTGCTTTCTCTCTTCAGTATTTTATACAATTAGAAACAGATGCAGTAAGAATAAAGTCAGATACCATTGCCAATCACACTGTGAAGAGTGTAGTCCTGCATGACAGGGTAATCTGTCAGAGGTCAACATGACTGATAGATAGGGACCACGGCATGGATCACATAGCACACTGTAATATTCCATGTCTCCATGCCGTACCTGTCAGTTTTGGCACTGTGTTTGTCAGGAAAATTGTTTTGGTTGACGCAAGTTAAAATACCAAATGATTTAACTTAAGCTAAATCTCTCAAAATATTATTAATGTGACAGGAAGTACAAGATTTTTAAACATAAAGGTGCAGATGTGATGCTAGACTGTGGTGGGTGGTTGCTGGTGTATTACTGTGCAGTCGCTTTATATATTTACACACACACACCAGCTACGGGCCACTATATGTAAGCCGTCGGCCATATTGGAATGGTCAAACACTTTATTATAGGGTCTCTTGACTAGTTGCTTATTAGCGTGCATATTAGCCATTTATTAGTAGTAAATAAGCATCTATTTTCTATATGATCTTATTCTACTTCCCCAATCCAATACCTAAACTTAACAACTACCTTACTAAATATTAATCAGCAGCAAATTAGTAATTTATTAAGGAAAAAGTATAGTGGAGTGTTCCCTATTCTAAAGTGTTACCGTAATTTTACATTTATTTACAATAATTATAAGCAAGATGTAAATAAGTAGTAAGTAATGTAATTAGTCAAATAATCTAATTACACTTTTAAAAATGTAATTAGTAGTTAATAATGATTTACTGTTTAGATCAACTGATCCAAGACTGTCCAGGACTTAGCAGACGTTCTTAAGGGGTTTACCTTTATGTGAATTCTGCTTGGTAGAAGCCGTGGACTGGGAACAAGGATAAGGCGTCTTATGAGAGATGCCCCCTTGTGTGCAAACCTGAGAGCCCAAGGAACATTCCAGCTCCCAGCAGACAAACATTTCCACGAGGGTCATCTCTGTATGTGAAGTCAATAAAAGCTTTAAAAATCCCATCAAGACGCTTTTATAGACGACAATAAATACCAAGTATCTCAAACTGCGTAGCTGTTGTCATGATTTGTACCATGACACTCCCACCGCTCAGCTATCAACCCCTCCAGCACGAAAGCACACAGGCTCATATAAACTGAACATTGAGGTGTTCCAGAGACTCAGAGCTCAGCAATATCCTGCCTCATGAAGACGGCGGGCATTAAGCCACGGCTGCATTTTTATGACCGCCTGTGTAAAAGAGACTGACTCCAGATTACATTTTGCTCTTAAGATGGGCTCTAAAATGAGAATTCAGACCAATGTCATGTCTCAGGACAAGTTCATGTTCGATTCCTGGAGGACATGTGAAAGCATCACTGTGTTATTAAACACATGGACAACTCCATATGCCCTCAAAACGCTTTTACTGTACACAAGTCATGCTTACAGAACTGCATCTGTCTTTCTTCAAAAACACAACGGCAGTGGAACTCATGTGCTCGGGTACGTGAACCAGCAGCGCCTTATCCGTAATGTATTTTTCAGTTCTGTAACCTGTCGATTTTATTCCCTGAGGTCCAGTTATAATGTTACAAGGTTTCATGCACTCACAACAGTCGTAATTTTGTTTTACATGGCCCACTTCATTCTCTACCTCACTATAAATATTGTAGGCTAGTTTGCTACTGTGCAAATTAGACTTCTAGATGCAAATGAACTCTGTTATGATTGGCTACTTTGTTGGCTGGCAGGTCGAAACTGCTGAATGCTGAGTGAAGACATTATGTAACGTAAAAAAGAAACGTGAAATCAAGATAAAAAAATAGAATAGGGACATATTATTTTACAGTTACAGCTTTTAGTTGCTTATTAGCATGCATACTGCTAGAATATGAGCCATTTATTAGTGCACATATTAATGGCATATTCTACACGACCTTACTCTACATCACTTTTTCGAAACGTAACAACTACCTACTATTAGTAAGCAGCAAATTAAGAATTTGTTAAGTAAAAAGTCATAGTTCGTTACCTATTCTAAAGTGCAACCAATTTATGCAATATAATCAATTGTTAAAAAGCATGAGAAGCCATCACAATGGCAATTTCAACACTTTTTTAGCTTTGATGGAAAGTTTAAATTGTTGGGAATGTTAGTCTAAATGTGGGCTTGTCAGTGAATGCAGCACACTTAGTTGCCGTAAGCCCATGTTTTGACTGTTTCAGAAGTTTCAAAAGGAAAAGTAGACATTGAAAGCTCGCTGATTACATCGGTATGTTTCACTCCCCACAGAGAGCTTTAAGCAAAGTTTACAGTGTCCTTTAACTAAAACCCTTATTCAACAGCTGAGCCTGGGGTTAAAATGATTTTGGATCTGTGGATCCAAACGGTTTTTGGAATCATCTTGGATCAGCAAGCAAAAGAATATTCTCACTTTAGCATTTCAACACCAGCTGTTCTTTAGTATTTGAACAGCTGGCTTTCACGTGTTAAAATGTTGTGGACTAAAACGCATGATTACAGAGAAAAGCTTTATGTTATAATTATAGTTATAACTATAAAAAGCTAATGTGCACAGTCACAAAGACTAAACAGGATGGTCCTTCACTTTGAAGTTACATGTGGATAATAATGCTGAGATATATGACGCTACTGTAATTCTGCTATTTGTACATTTGTTTTCATTGATTGACAACAACAAAAGAATTGTGCATCTCAGTCTGTGTGTGGCCTCATTACTGCACCTGTGGTTATTTACAGCTCTTTTTAAAGTATCAGGCATTGACAGAAGCAGACAATAGCAAAGCAGAAATAAAACCCTGAAATGGTGATTAGTTTCAACAAGCACTTTTCTACAGATCAAGCTGGAAGAACTGAAGTCTATCTAATTTTTAATAGTATCAAAATCATCTCGACAACGATGATTCTTATTAGATTTCCATGAATAAAAACATTTCTATAGTAGCCTACTAAAACTTAGCCTGGCTGCCGCAACTGTAAAGCTCATACGAGTTTAGTCTGGCCAAGCTGCCTTACTCTCCGCCTTCTGGGAGGCGGGCTTAACCTGCGTCCATCAAATGCCTCTGTATACTACTGGACGAATCTACAACCAATCAGAGCACTCATTCCGATGACGTATGCATAGCGACGGGATCTGAAGACACCGTAACCAATTGTAGCTAGCTTCATTAAAGCAGTAGGAAAACGTCTTTACTTACTTTAATTACTTCTGCTCCGTTTTCACAGAAAACCTGTCATGAAAATTTCTTGCAACAGCAGAGTCGAATGATTGTTGCTGCTCGGTACACGCCAGCTGCCGAAAGCCGTTATGGTTTCCAATCGCAGAACTACTGCGTCGTCGCATTACACCCGCCTCTGTCGTGCCGGGGGCGGGGGGGAGCTCGTTTCTCATTGGTTCCCATTTTTTTGGGAACAGAAATGCTCTAAAACGGCAGCTTGGCCAGACTGACTTTGCTCGTGAAATAAAATTTAGCATCACAGGAAGTATGGGCGGGCCCAGGTTAACTAAAACTACTAATAATCATAATTTGAAACTGAAGTGATATGTACATGTTGGTGCACATTTTGTGTCATGCTAAAAAGGTACATTTATGCCATGAGCCAGGTAGAAAATTGCATGATGTTTCTTGCTGTAAGAGCTGTAGGTGGTGTTACGTCATTGGTGTGGCATGCCATGCTTAATAAACAGCTCTGCACTATCGATTGATTTTTGTTTTTTCTATTTACAGAACAATCTTTTAATGTGTTTTGCTTGTGTATAATTTATCAGTGAGAATGTCTGCATGTTTGGATTTCAGTTCATGCAGTGTTCATGGGGATTTACATTAGGAACCATGTGCTCTCAGCTCTCAGGTCAGAATCATTCACTGCGTCAACAACGCATCACTTATTACTGAAGCCATGCACAGCGTACCACATTTAGTAATAGTGACATGACAAAAAAGACACCCACTTTTGTTTAAAACTACTTCTTGAATACTTCATTTCAATGGAATAGCAGTAACACCCTAAAAGACACATACTTGCTGAAAATGTGGACTCAATCAAAACTTCAGATCAGAGCCTTTAGAGTCAAGTCACCCTCCATTATGGACTGGTTGATGTTGAAAAGAAAGGGATTTTCTTTTCTTCTTTGAAAGAAACAGTTTCCCCAAAAATGAACATGTGCTGAGACTTTACTCACCCCTAGGCCATCCAAGATGCACATGAGTTTGTTTCTTCCTCAGAACAGATTTGGAGAACTTTAGCACTACGTCACTTGCTTACCAATCGACCCTCCTCAGTGAATGGTTGACGTCAGATTGAGAGTTCAAAACCTTTATAAAGACATCACAAAAATCCATCGGGATGACTATATTTTCAGCCAATTGTCATTTTTGGGGTAACTATTCCTTTAAGTAACTTTTGAATACCTTTGGTAGATTTGTGGTAAGACAGTTATCAATTTCCACATCTGTTAGGCCCGATCTGCCTGCCTCTATGGCACATCCTGTTCCAATTAAAGATTTAATTGTGCGTGGTTCTGTGCATGTGTCAGTAAGATCTGACTTTGCCGTTAAGACATTTTTGTCACTCCGAATGCTTTGTTCATGTCTCGGCAGAGCAATTCTCTCTTTTTTTTTAATACTGGAACGTTTTAGGCACCTCATCAGCATGATTATTCCAAAAGTGTGCACTGCTAAGAAAAGAAAAGCACATTCTCAGAATAAGTACAGAATCACTGATGTTGTTGTGAAGTTACAACTTCGTTCGAACAGACAGGGAATGTTGTTTGTGAAGCCTTCAAACTTCTCCACCCTGCAAAACATTGAAATGTCGTAGTCTTTTATTTTGACTATTTCTAGTAAGATTACCGTACAAAAAAAATATTCATGTTTCTAGATCTGTGTCTATATATACAGCCGCGGAAAAAAATAAGAGACCACTGCAGAAAAATCTGTTTCTTTTGGGTTATATATTCTTAAAACTGTTCATCTCCCCAATACACCACCAATACAAAACAATGCACGATTGTTTCATTTTTTGTGAACTG
>JAUCMS010000012.1:4873204-4883685 GCA_032357445.1 Enteromius radiatus | reverse complement strand
TTTAACAAAGACTGGCATGAAATGCTTGTCATACTCAAAGAGATACTGATTTAGGAGTACATTGCTAAAATTAAAGTGGTCTCTTATTTTTTCCGCGGCTGTATACACATATATATATATATATATAAATATAACAACACATAACTAATATTATTACTTAATAATATTCAACTTGTTCCAAGTATAATGTATTACTACAGGTGTCCCGCAGGGTTCAGTTCTGGACCCTCTATCATTTATTTACCGCCATTTGGAAACATTATTAGGGAATATGTTATATCTTCAAAGCAGGTTAAGATCTTGGGTGTTATCCTATAATGCAATCTTTAAAGCACATTTTAACAAGTTGTTTTTTCATATATTGTTTTACCTACCTGATTAGTATTTGGTTAAAATTTGAGTAATTCAAATTGTATGATTACCCTTCTTCCTTTACCTTTTTCCCTTAATCCAAATCCAGCATTTATACATCCCCATGGCCCTCGACAAAGAAAGCGAACAGCCAATTCATCATAATACCCTTAGTGTTGATGACTAAGTGCTGCATTTTTGTGCCAAGAGTCTTGCACAGCTGTTGAGGAAATGTTTTATAAACTAATCCTCTTATCAAGATCCCTCACTCACTCACCTGCAGGGGCAGAAGAAGGCCTCACCTGCTTTTTGGAGCAGGGGATGAAGACACTGTACATTGTTTACTGCTGTCTGTTAGTTTACCCCTAGCAGGCCAGTATCTGCCTTATCTCAGCTGGGATTCTTCTGTCTTTTCAAGCTGCTAAGGTGAGCATGACGCACTGTCAGTGTGCTAGAGAAAATAGAAAGCCAGAGAGAGAATCCCACAAGAGAAATGTCATTTCAGCAAATGTAAAGTGCAGTACAAAAAATATTATATATAAACTATTGACTATTCTTTTTTATAATTAATTAATACATGATAATAATTATCTTTAAAAGGTGCAATTTATATTTCCATTTTGATTGCAGGCTTTGGAATCTGGAAATTGCACACAATTAAGATTATTTGCTCTCAGTTTGATCTCATCACTGTCTAGGAGAACCAACTGAGGTATTAAAAAGGTCTCAGTTGGGATTTTTCTTTACTATGTGAAGCATTTTAATCACATGCCCTTCCTAGAATTACAAAGAGTAATACTGTATTCATTCAATTTTGGTTTGCTTACATTCTTTTCAGGTTCTAATTTAAGACACAGACTGCTGAAGTAATTACTGTACAGCTGAATTCCCATGTGCTCGATTTAACAGTGAGAGTTTACAGTGAGCTGGGCTCAATGAACAGTGCCCTCATTTCTTCATGACAGTAACTGACAAACTTGTTCTTGGTCCTATAAAAACTCCAATCTAATTTATCAGGCAATAATTAGTGGAGAATATAAGAACATCAATCTAAAAGAAGCCTTTATAAACCACCAAATATGAAATGAATTGTTGCTATTTTTGGATAAACTGGTCGGCGGGACCTCTAGGAGGGAATTTGACTTTCTAAAGTTTGAGGAAAAACACTGAATCTTCCAACCAAACATAACTGGGAGTCTTCGGTGGCTTTTGAGATAATGCAATTCTGCTACAAAATGCAATAGCTACAGTATCTGCTTAGATAAAGCAGGACACGTTTCCCAGAAATACAAAAATGGAAACTGGTGGAGACAGACGTAAATCAATCCCATAAACCCTCAGAGAGGATCCCTGCATGCTGATGTCAAGGAATTGCTGTTAACAGTAAAGGTTTAGCTTTTTAACAGTTTTAAATGTTGTTGTTGTTTTTTTACGTTTTTTTTTTCTTTTCTGTACACTATAAATAAATAAATAATAAAAGTTATTTATTGGCAACCATGCACCCTATCCATTCCTCTAAAGATTCTTCATTGTTGAAAATGTTTTCATACTAAGAAAAAAAAAAGGTTCTTTTAAAGGGGCCATACAGTGGTACATGCACTTTTTCAAGCTGTTTGGACTGAAATGTGTGTTGGGAGTGTGTGTACTACCCTACAATGATAACTTATTGTATAGATAGTATTTTTATTAAATTAAAAGAAGAATAAGTTGCCCCCCCCCTTCTGAAATCAAGCCATTCTTAAATGCATGTCGATGTGACATCACACCGACAGAGACCACTCCCATAATAGTTGATTGACAGCAGCGTGTCACACAGACTGAACTGGTGTCTTACCTCAGACCCGCCCTGAGTGAGCCGTCATCAGACCGAGACGCAGAGACAAGCAAGACTGAGGAGAGCAATTGAAGTGTTTTGTTGTTGAATGTATTAATGAACATAGCAGTAGTCATTTACTCCTGACATCTGAGTGACTGAAGACGCAGAGGATTGACGTTACGTTTGGTTCTGAAGGGAAAAATACACCGAAATGCCTTTATCATTGCGCAAATCATTCATGATCCAGCCTCACCTACAGAAGCAGTGAGTATAATATCTTTTAATGAATCTTTGCAAATCGCCTTTCCTAATAATGTGATAATTAGCAAGTTTCACTATGAATACGGCTAAAAAAAGATCCTCCAAGAGCGTCTCGGAAAAGAGGGGCGGAGCTCGTGGAGATTTAAAGGGGAAGTACACAGAACAGAGTGATTTCTAAAGAGCAGTTTTTGACAGGGTAAAATGAGCGTTTTTTTAACGCAATCTATATTATAAACTTTCCATTAATATCCTAAAGAATCATATTAGCTTGTGGAAAATCGCTTTTGTATGACCCCTTTAAGAACTATGTCGTCAGTGCAAAAACCAAGTGAAAAGCAATGTAAATAGTTATATGTTTTTTGGAGTTCCAAAGAGTTTTCAGGTATTATAAAGCCCCAGTGCAGGTGGTTTGCTCTCTAAAGCAGGTTTTTCTTTGGCATCAAGTACATGTACAAACATAAACACCTTCCTAAGCACTTTAATCAGGTTCTGCTGATGCTCATTAACAGTTGATTTCATTGCGACCGGCCAAAGTTCTTCCACAGTGTTTAGAGCTTCAACAGTTTACAAATCAGAATGTCGCTCTAGGGGCCGTTTATGGAGGACGTCACCGTTGGTAACAGAGCACAAGTGCAAAAGCCAGATTCTCATTGACATATAAACAAATCGAACTTTAAACAGAAGCAAATAATGAACTATGATCAAACTCTCCAGGTCATATTGATTGTCAAATAAAATAAATATTTGAGGATATAAAAACCGTGTAATCAAATCGAGTTTAAATGCTGGGGTTCCATAAATGACCATTAAATGCAGATGTTTTTCCATCCATTATGATGAGGCACACAGCATTTCACAGCAACATGTGTTGGTTTATTGCAATGGACGACCTTCTCGATTTAGTTAAACACTACAAGCGCTTCAGAATGCAAACCATCTTGTTCTTAACTCTATGCCCCCCCACCCAAAATATCAACCGATTATCTAATCCACAGAATTCTACAACTTTTAATGACGATACTAATTCATAAAAGTGTTTTTGCATATGCCATAAGGATGATGAGGAAGTCCACTGGGATGAAGTTTAGGAACATCCCATCTCTCTTTCCAGCCGTCTTGATGCCGTTTATCTTTCATTCCCTACAAGAGCAAGTTTGTCTTTCACAACAGCCTCCATCCCGAGGGTCTTTACGTCCACATGCAGCACTGGCTAATACATTTGCCTGTTCATCAAGCATAAACTAATGTGTATTGGCTTACCACTTTTCACATGATTAATTCCCATGTACAGGGAGGAATGTAGTCCCTTGGAGAGCAACGGGCTGTTTTTAACTCCCTGGGATGAGCCAGCGCCGCAGACAGACCGAGCTGAGAAAAAGTGAGCGAGCGCAAGCCTTTATTGATAACAGGTGGTCATGCATGCCGAGATGTTAATGATAACCAGCTGTGAGGCCGGTCTTGCGTCAAGCACCCGGTCGGAGGACCAAGAGAACGGTTGGCCAGCTCTTACCTGACCTGATCTATTAGCTCATCAGTTCTGCTTTTATTGTTTTCTGGGGTCAGACACAGCTGACTAAATCTTGACACAGCGAGTATCATTACTCCGTGGTAGAGAATCGTTTAGCCGCACATGTGTCAGGCAGCGTATCCTGTAAAAATAGTGTTAGAAACAATATGTTCATTCGTTTTGGTCCTCTGCTCAAGAGGCCTTCACATGTCATGCCAAATGGATCTCCCCTCCAATCTCTGGTCTGATAAAGATGGGGTGCATTAAGAGAGAAAAGGTTTGTACCCTCTAAAGCAAAGCCAGACATCTGCAGACTCGATGAAAACTGTGACCAAAGCTCTTCTAAAAAGACCAAAGGTTACTTCAAAATCTCACATTTAATTCAGTGTGGCACTTGTCATTTACTTTCACAGTTATTTGGGAAATTTAACAAGGAAGTGGAAAACCAATAGCTTTTATCTGCACTTTTAAAACAACTGAAAAAAACAAAATTCAAGATAAAGGATGTTTTCTAGGATCTAGAACTTTTTATAGGCATTTATTTAGTAAATGTGTTGGTATGTATGTTTTTTTCCTTATTTTTAACATTTTTTTGTGCATCTTGATGCTTCCATTCTGAATTGTATGCAATTTCCCAAAAATGTTCCCAAAAAACCTAGATATTGATTGTAACAATATTGTATTGTAACTTCAGAAAGTACTATATGTCATTGTTGCAAACTCAACAGAAACATACAATTGCATCTCTTTACATGATTTTCTGTGCCCAGATGAGATTTGGAGGGAATGGACAATCCAAAGCAGATGCGATGAGAAGCAAGACCACATGGCCAAGATCTGATATCGGGAAGACATGCTCCTGGCTCAGCGCTGTAGATGCACTGAACTTGAAGTTAAGGTGAAATAAGATGCCCTCCAAATTTACCAGCAGCTGCTTGAAAGTTCCACTTTCTGCGTTGAGCCATGTTGAAAATGGCAAACGACGCATCAGATAAGTGTATCTCCATTGCTCTCTTTCATCATGAGGTTGGAATCGATGCCATAGCGATGTTATCACTAAATTGTAATCCATATAGAACGCTATAATAAATGCTCCATCGCATTAGGCCACTAATTGTGGTCTCATGTCAGAAATCCATGCCAAGAGCAACAAGAAAATGAGTTTGGAGGAGAATGAGGGGGTCGGAATGAGATGCCCCCTGCCTTCACATCACCGTCATGCCCATCATGTTCGCCCATATCAACAGCTTTGCTGAATGGAGTGGCAAAGAGCACCTGATGTTCTGCTCTCCACATATACTCTCGTTCTGTCACTCACTTTAATGAATAAGAGCCCCCATGGCTCACCCCATTTCTATGGCATAGCGGAGGAGGAGCGGGACCCCCAGGGTGATAAGTTTCAAGGGAACAGTGCGCACACACATACACAGGGGCATCATTTGTGATCATATTTTCTCAGTATATTTATCTTTACAGCTCTCCCATTGAAAGTGACAAGTATCAGTACTCAAGCAGATGAATGGTGTCTTCTACACAAGCATGCAAGTGCACTGCAAAAAAACGAAAGAAAAAAAAGTAAATTGTAAAAAAAGTCTTGTTTTCCAGGTAAAATAATAAATTAAAGGGGTGTTTCAACACTGGCAAGATGGGCTTTGATAAAACTTGCCTGTCGATGTCTTAAAAACAAGGTTACATGAATGTTAAAAGACTGGAGAAAACTGAGGAAAAAGAGCTTTGATAATCTTTTTTTTATCCCGTTTGCTATTTTCTGCAAAATAATTGTGCACTATTGGCCCAGTTATAACATAACAGTACATTTATATTTCTACTGCCTTTTCCAGATGATTTTATGCAAAGCAACTTACATTGCATTATTCAAGGTGTATACACGCTATAATGGACAAAAGTATTGGCACACCTAACCATTACCAACAGGGACTTTAATGACATTACATTCTAAATAAGATATTAATATGAGTTTGTAGCTACAATAGCTTCCAATCTTCTAGGAAGTCTTTCGACAACCTTTTCGGGTGCTTCTCTAGGAATTTAGTAGGTACTTTACTTTACTGTTGGTGATGTGAGGTTTGCCTGCAGCTGCTCAGCCATGGAAACCCATTTTATGAAGCTCCAGCCTTATAGTTTTTCTTCAGATATCAATGCCAGTTGAAGTTAGGAATTCTTCAGCTGTGGAATAAGCCGAGTGTGCCTTAGCACACAGTGACCCTGCTTTGTGACTTAATGTGGTATTCTTGTTTCGTGGCTGAGTTGCTTCAGTTTCTAAACAATTCTATTTTTTAATAACACCATTTGCAGTTGACCACAGGATATTGAGCAGGGATTTAATTTCACAAATTGACAGAGGTGGCATCCTTTCATAGCACCACAGAATGACCATTTTTGTCACAAATGTTTGGAAATGGTTTGCAGACTGCATTGCTAGATGCTTGATTTTATACATATGCTATGGCAATGGGTGTGATAGATAACACCGAAATCCAGTAATTAAAAAGTGTGTCTCAATACTATTGTCAAAACACTCCCTAAAACAAGGTCTATAGACAACAGCTATTTGCCTGTGTTGTATCCTGTGTTCCTGAATGATTAAAGGACTCTGGTTTGTACGCTCTGTGACTTCTGCATTCTCCTTACAGCATGAGTGTGACATAAGGACCAACCCACTTAAAACAGCGATGGAGTTTGCGACCCACCTCTGTGCCCTGGTCGAGAAGGACCTCTCCCTCTACGAGTTTGGCAAGGAATTGTGGCCCTCATCCATCTGTTCCAACTCGGGGTCTGTTTTCATCACCCCGTAGATTGGAAGCGTCCGGGTCCAAGCTGAAACCAGCCCACCGTTCACTGTCCACTCAGGTTTGCCGCCACTCCTAGTCCAGCCAAACCCACGGATGGGCCCTATGGATAGCCAAAAGGGTCAAAATCGGAAACAAGAGCTGTCCCTGATCCACGCAGATTCCGTACTGCAATCATGGCCAGGAGTGCCGTCTCTGATCCCTGTGGATTCCGTTCCGCATTCACGGTCAGGAGAGCCGTTTCAGTGCCCCACAGATTCCGTTCTACAGTCACGGCCAGGAGTGCCATTCCAGTGCTCTGCGGATGGTGTTCCGCAGTCACGGCCAAGAGTGCCGTTCCCGAGTCCCGACATCCTCCAGTTTCAGATTCTCCCATTCCCGATTCATGGCCAGATGTGCCATTCATGAGTTCAGTGACTCTGGTGCTCGTCCCTTGTTGACGTCCTCCAGTGTCAGATTCTCCCTTTCCTGATTTACGGCCAGGGATGCTGTTCCTGAATCTAATGACTCCGGTGCCCGCACCTCATCAGCCCCCTCCGGAGCTTACGCTGCCAGAGCACCCTCCCGAGGGCCTGTTTGAGCCAGCTCCTCCCAACTGCCCAACAGACCTCACTGCCCTTGAGCACCCACACGAGCCATGGCCCGTACGGCTGGGAACTCCCCCAAGAAAGAATATTGGGGGGGTTATATAGCCATGGCCATGTTATGGGTGGGTGGGTGGGAAAGGGGCTTTGAGATGGCCCCCTGAGATTCCTGATCCGCCCTGGCCTTTGGAGACTCCTGATCCGCCCTAGAGGCAGTCCGTGACTCTGTTCCCCCTTCCAGCCTCCAGGACCTCCAACGTCCCTCTAGTTGTTGTTGTTTGCTTATGGCGCCTTTCTGAAGGGGGGCGTGATGTCCTGATCTCCGTTTGTTGTGTCTTGGTTTTTCCCCATGCCCTTATTTGGTTGTTCCTGTCCTTGATGAGTTCATTGTGTTAATTTGTACCCAGCCATGTTCCCCAGGTGTTTTCAGTTCTCCCATTATGTCCTTGTGTATAATTACCCTGTTTTTCCTAGTCTCCCTTGTCGGTCTTTGTATGTCAACATGTCTGCGTTGTATCCTGTGTTCCTGAGTTGAATGGTTTAAGGACTCGTTTGTACACTCCTGCATTCTCCTTAAAGCACGAGTGTGACAAAATTCTGTCCTCTGATCACCATCACGAATTTAGTGAAAGTGAAACTATGGAACAGGGCCTGTATTTACACCCACCCATAATCGTCCACTTCTGCATCCAAACCACAGGAATTTGACTGATGGATGGAAAGATGGGTGAATAACTGAATATATTATTCACCTAAGCAGAATTTTATTCTGTGCGAGCAGCATTTGGGGTTTTCACTGCTTTGGGCACACGCAAAGTACTCCTGGCATAAACACAAGTCAAGATACCACACTGTAAATGCCTGAGCCTGTTTACTTGGTGCAGTAAACGCTTTGAGGGCAATTAAATGTCCCACTCCCTAATCTCCAGTGGGAAATGAAAATGTCTGTGGTCTATTGGGTCACTGACCTGTCAGTCTGAGAGATTGACAGGCAGTGCTCACAACGAGACAGGGAGGTAATTATGGGGCGGTCAGTCTGATTAATGAACTTTGACCACTCAGGTCAGTGTAAATGACAGTTATGAGAAATATTAACTCTTACAGACATCATAAAAAAGGCCCCTTTTCAACTAATTGGATACTTTTGGCTATGTTTAGCGAAAGCGTTTCCACAATTGGTTCTGTCAAAGGTGGTAGGAAGGTCTGTAATTCTTAACCTGTTGACCAGCACTGGCCAGTTTTCTGCTTCAAAACCTAGACAGCTGCATATCTGTATTCCTCGAATTTTACCTTAATTTTAGTAAAACTCTAAGGCAGTATCACACGAATCCTTTTCAGAGAACAAAGCCCCATAATGCAATGGAGGCCCAAAATCCAAGAATTGAGACAAATGTTGATTATAGATACTGTATGCATTTACAATAATAATACAATAAAAGGTATTGAGAAAAAGTTTCAACTGAATTAAAAATGATGTGAAAAATAATCATCTTCATTTTATGTGTCCTGCTGTTAACTCAGCAATATGTTATATATGTATAACAAATACTAAGTAAATCATTTTTGGGGTGTGCTCAGCATTTTATTTACTTATTTATTAAGCATTAATAAATTAAGATACATTTACATTAAAAGTAAACTGACACACATTATTACGCCTAAATTTTTATAAAGTTTATAAATAAATAAACGTAAAAAACTAAAAATCTGCCCATTTAACCAGAAAACTAATTTTACCCTTTTTTTCCCTTCTCCAGATAACAACACTTAATAGCTTAGAGTGTTTGCTTCTCAAGTAAATGTGTCTTAATTTAATTATAATAATAATAATAATTAAAACAAATTTTAATTGTCAATAGATTCCTAGTGACAAAAACCTGTTTAAAACTGATTAAGCTGGTTTAAGATCGCTGAGCCCCTCTATGCTGGTGTTTGACTGGTTTATGGTTGCCCAGACTCCAAATGCCCAACTGAGACCAAATTAAACCAGTTTCGACAATTTTTTCAAAACTAACTTTCCTTTAGGATGCTGTCTATGTAGGGAGCAGACAGCTAGACAGCTCAGTAGGTTTTAATAAAAAGCTAAAGAGCGTTTGCAGTGTGTCGCAATCATTGGGTGGTTACCACCATTATTTCCATCCAATTATGTGTGGAATTGTCCTTGTCAGTCTGCTAATCATTAGACTTCTGTATAAACGTTCTTTTTCATTTGTGGTTACAACCACTTTTGCAGTTTGCTGGGCAAAATCTGTTTTTCTTGCTTTTCCAACAGCTTTCATGCCTCATAGGTTAGTGGGCACAAGACTGTCTTTCCTTGATTTTGCTACAACAATAAGTCCATTGCTGGTTCTTGCAGTATGATCAATTTTCCTTCCAGGTCTATTTGTCTTAAACCGACCTTGCCCACCCTGTCCCCCTTCATTTTCTGCCCTCTCGACAACTGCAAAGCAGCATACAGTGCCTCCATCCTTCCTGGGACGACATACATTGAATGCCTGTTAACTGATTAATAAAGCAGAGGGCTGATGGGAAATGAACCGCAAACTTACTCAAACAGCAATAAAACAAGTCAGGATTCACAAATCTGCATTAAGAAGGCCCTGTGCTATTTGCTCCCCCTCCTTCCTCCTTTCACGCTGATTTATAAAACAGGACTGGCTGTAATTGACTCCCCCTCGGATCCTAATATAAAGTTATAATCGGACTCGGGCCTGCGAGCCAGGTCTCCGCCACACGTTTAAAAGCAAATAGAGCAAACTGCATGGAGCACAGAAACACAGCCATGAATGATGTCTCTGTGAATGTTGGCTAAATTAAGAGGCAAGGGTTGATTTAGGCCATCTCATTCCTCTCTCTCTATCTTTTTCTCACATTTGCTATTTCTTTTAGGGTTGCATCTACAAGTTCCTGTACTTGTAGATTGTGTAAATGTAAAAAAATACATTTAACCTCATTGAAATATACATATTAAATTAAATAAACGTTAAATAACATGATCTAACTGAAATAAAATGTTTAAGTTGAAGTACTAAAGTTGCTATAACTTAAACTTTAATATATAAAAAGTAGTAACAATCAGGGGCGGCTGGCCCATGGTGGGCGATAGTGCATCGCCCTCCTTGAGCCACACGAAAAAAGAGATGAGAAAAAGA
>JAUCMS010000012.1:4854821-4866025 GCA_032357445.1 Enteromius radiatus | reverse complement strand
GGACCTTTTTTCAGTCGTCTTTTGCAAACACTTGATTTCTAGAAGAAGTAGGAAACGATGGTGTTTGAGACTCACAGGATGTTATGTCCATGTACTGAACTGTCTTTTTTTTTTTTTCTTAAAACAAAGAACATCTAAATCATTTAAGGAAACCTTTTCCACCTTTAAAAGGATCCGTAGCTTGAAAACTATTCAAAAGCGATCTTAAAATTATTTCTCCAAGTAGCTTTCCATATTTTGTATTGACATTCTCATTCTCAGTCATTGTGAATTGTTGTGTCTCAGATTGTTTTGGGTGGGTTGGACGAGAGGTAATTCATTTGACTTATTTTGGGTTTAGTGGCTCTTCCAACACATGAGACGAGCAGAGGACTCTCATTAGATGAGCGTTAACACCATTCGATGGCTTGATCCCTCATGTATCACATTAGCGCTGAGGTCAGATGATGGTGTGGAGGTATGTATAACTGCTGGTATTACTTCACGTTCCTTGCGGACAATCCAAGAATGCTAGTGTTGTTTATCACATTCTTGGTACGTATCGAGTAGTAACATAATACCTTATTCCACGCGTAGGCAACTTGACAATCCACAAGCGGCCCCAGACTGAAAATTAGGAGAGTTGGGGTCCAAATTATGCTTGGAGAGAAAAGAAAAATGGTTGATTTATTTTCCGAAGTATATATTTTCCTTTCTCTCTCACTCAGCTTCACACAAAGCACTCAAAACTCAGTCAAGGTATTATTGATTCTATCTAACTAAACCGATGTCACCTAAACATAAATATCGCGTGTTGGCCGGGACGCTTGTGCCGCTCGGCACTCCTAAGTACCATCTGGCCGCTGCCAAAACAAACAGTAGTAATGAGTAGGCTACTAGGTCGTGGTTGAGAGGCCGGTCTAGAAGTCGGGGGCTTGCCAGCGTGCACACACTGAGGGGCTGTCATAAGCCAAATTAAAAGACTGACTGTTTCTACCCCCTCGTGCTGCTGAAGATGCTGGGAGTCAACGTGGGGGAATGGGGGGGGGAGGCGTCGTGTTCAACAAGCAGATGTTGTATTTGAGAATCGGCTCTGGGGAGTGAAACCAAGGAAATAACAAGTGGGGATTTATTGCCAGACGGTTTGTTTACATTTAAAGGACGGGTCGTTCACGCCAGCCAAGGCGGTATTTGCATAATACATATAAAATGAGATCCATCTTTGCCACACGCATACCTGTGAAACTTTGTGTTTTAATAGAAGTAACCAGAGTATCGCTCAGGCGCTGGACAGGAGGGTCTGCTGCAGACTCACGACCGGGAAAAACGCATCTATATATTTTTATTTAAGTGCTTCACAATGCCATACAGTAGAAGAACCTTTTTGTCTAAATGGTTACATAAAGACCCTTTCTGTTTCACAAAAAGGTTCTTTTTGGCGCAAGAAGGTGCTTCAGATTATTAAAGATAAGAAAGAGATGGTTCGACTGAATGGTTCTTTGTGGAACCAAAAATGGTTCTTCTATGGCATTGCTTGAAGCGCCTTTATTTTTAAGTGTGTGGGATAACAGCATTGAATGCTCTGTGGCCTCACTCGGTCTTGGGATAGTCTGCTTGGTATTGATGTCTGGCAACTTTCTTTATTCCTGAAAACAGCCGAATGAATAGCAGAACCTTAATATGAAGAATGTTTGAGTGATCTGAGGAACCCTTTTCAACTCTGAAGAGTATTTTGCGCAATAGAAATGTACCATGGATGTTAAAGGTTCTTCAATAAAGTACCTTTAGACCTATTTTTGGAAGCACAGAACAGTGTTTTTAGACCTAGCCTATATTGCGTTAAATGACATTTGCATCATTTCTGAGCATTCCCACACAACTAACACAGTCAAATCTCTGGGATGCTGTTGACTGGGATGCTTTTAATGGATTTTTCTGTAGTTATTGAATTGTTTAGTTAAAATACACATTTACATAGAATGTTTTGATTTTGTATTTTACATTAATGACAACTTTCAAACAATCGGATGTGATATCAAATATTTTTGACTTAAAGGTGCCATAGAATGCATTGAGAGAATATTTTCAATTGTTGTCTGATATGTACATAGAAGGTGTGTAGCTTAGGTAAGGGGACAAAATGCCCAGAAACGGTTTTACAGGTCCATTTACAACCCTAGAATGAAACAGTCTGTTTTTGCCTTATTTGGAAGGTTCATGAATAGTAATGAGGAGGTCTGCTCTGATTGGCTGTTTTAATAATATTTTGAATGATCTTTTATTTGTATATTTTTAGTTTACATTTTTATTTTAGTTGTAATAATTTTATGTAATTTTGCCATTTTATTTTAGTAGTATTTCGTATTTTTTTATTAGTCTATTTCTATTTGCATTGAATTTATTTTAAGTAATTTTAGTGGCAATGTAACCTTACTGTAATTCAGTTATCTAATATAGACATTTATTTTGCACGTGGGAACATGTGTTAGTGTGCACTGATAATATTTAGGCATATAGACATAAATGACTCCTTAAATCATGTCTTGTTGATAATAAGGGTGCTGTAATCTGAGATAATGTTTTGCACAAACAGACAGCACTCATTTTCTTACAAAAATCTAGTTTAAAAAGAGCTGTGTTAACATCATAATGTCATAAAGCCTGTTTAAATGAATCTAAATGACTGAATGTAATCTTAGGCTCTAGAAGAAGTCCACATTGAGGCTTGTGAAGGAGAAAGGGCTGATTGACTTCTTGACTGCTTGTTTAACGTCAGGCCGTGAAGCAGATCTGTCTCAAGCACGTCAAACTTCATCTCTCCAAGAAGCCTGAAGGGAAACAGGTTGCTCATTTTGCTTATTAAAACACTCTAATGAACATTTAACTGTGTTCGCTTGTTCTCAACTTGAACACGGTCCGGTAACAATGTTTCTTTTGTTCTGTGCTGTGAAGAAATGCTCCTGATGTCTCTAAATGCCAGTGGGCAGGTCAGAAAGGCCCTGATGATGTCAGTTTGAGGTGGACCCAAAAATGCAGAACTGTTTTAATGTGGTTTGCGCATTTATTGCGCGCGATTATAACAGCCGTTATACACATCCACAAAAAATGCTACGGCGAACCCTCAAACTGATGTGCTCCATCCTTCACCAATGCAACAATGCCACTGTTTTTGCTGGACAGATCGACTGCTCAGACGCACTACAGGTGTGAAAAAAGAGGCCTCAGTTTGCCATTCAGTTTGGGCATCATTTATTCTGAAGGTTATTTTTAGTGCTGAAAAGTTCATTGTGGGGCTAGGTTCTTTGGCAGCCTGTAGAGGTTTTTGAGCCAGCGCTGGATGCTGCTGTGGCTAAGGTCTTATGTGTAAGTGACAGCAATATGAAATGTTTATTAAAGGCTGCTTCCTTTCCTCTTTATTTTTAACTTGAGTTGCTCATCTGTATTCAAATTGTTGACAGCCGTGGTGGGTGTTCCAGACTTTCCACATAAGGTTGTCTTTTCTGCTCTGTTCTAGAACTTAAACAAGCTTATATACCTGTTTAAAGTTCAGACACAGCTACTGAATCTTTATTATCAATATTACACTCTTTGGATAATAGTACAGTCATCAAAGGTAAGATGTGTATGGAAGCCTGCAGATAAATAAACTTTCTTATATTTGAGCTGCTTGATCAGTTCTCATGCATTTGAAACAATTGATCAATCAATCAATAGTAAAAAAGTATTTACACAAAATGTTTTTAATTAAAACCTTTAAAAATCTTTTAAAGCATTTAATTTAATTCAATATATATATATATATAAAATTTTTAAACAAAATAAAAATAGTAAATTATTTGGTATTTTTTAAAATATTAATGTTAAATATTTGTTTTCTTTAAATAGTTATGTAAACATTTATTTTTTTTACATGCTTTTATTTATTTATATCTATTTAGTCCAAAGACAAAATGTACAAACTTTTCAAATTTAACACTATTTAACTTTAATTTTTAATTAAATTTGAATTTAATTTTAACGCCTTTAAATTTTATACAAGCTTGTTGTTTATATACGTGTACACATCAAATATTAAAAAAAATAAATAAATAAATGTAATAAAAATAACATTTGAAGAGAGTAAATGTTAAAAAATTAAAATGTAAACATTAGTGTTTTTTTAAATTACATAATTAATGAATTTATTTACATTTGATACATTTTATGCATTTGAGAACAAGCCTTCACATTAAAAAAAAATAATAAAATAAAATCTATCAAATGTGTCCAAACCTTTGTAGTGTACAAAAGCTGCAGGCCTGCAGTGTTTAGATCACAACAGTTTCAAATTATACCCTTCATGTAGGCCTGTACAAGCTGCTTTCCACTGCTATCTTGACTCATTACCTCTGGAGATGTAATCCCATCATGCATCTGTCTGATGAACTGCGCTCTGGAGTGAAAGAAGGCCTCGATAACAGACAAATCACTTTGAGTTACTGCTCCAGTCAATGAGGTGTGCCGGTATTAGGGAAGAACACACAGTCAAGAGCAGTGGGCAAAGCTGGTCTTATGCGTCTGACAACAATCTGCCGTCACAGGCTCACGGCACCTCCCGACCCACCGCATTCAGTTTGTTCAGGCTGGCTTTCTGCAGACTGTGGCAGTGGCTCATGGGAACTCCCTCGCGGATGCCAGCTTTTCCTAGGGCGCTAAAGGTCGGGTTAAGACTAAGTGGAAAATCTGTCGGAGGGGGCATTTAGGATCAGTTGTTCTTCCTTGGATATTATTACAGAGCGAGTGCTCTCCTGTGTTGGGGAAGGAATCCAGGAAAACACATCGGAATGTGCCATGATAAATTTCATGTGGCACAACGGTGCCAAAGGGCATAAACTCGAGGACAGCTATATGAGCGTCAAGTGAGGGTTCGTAAAAGTACAGCATCATATATGGTCAGACTGAAGTAAACCCATCAATGACACACATGTCTCGTTTTGAGGCATTTTTACAATTATACGAGTCCTCTGTTACTCTAACGACACGATCCAAACTATAGTTTATAGTCTCTTTGACATTTTTATGCCTCATCGGGTTCTGCCAGGTATCGTATTAACCAATATTTACGTAAAAGATGATCTGTAGGCCTTTCTCCGAGAGCTTTTATCAGTTTT
Organism: Enteromius radiatus; assembly: GCA_032357445.1. Classification (NCBI taxonomy): domain Eukaryota; kingdom Metazoa; phylum Chordata; class Actinopteri; order Cypriniformes; family Cyprinidae; genus Enteromius; species Enteromius radiatus. The sequence goes on along the minus strand of JAUCMS010000012.1, from coordinate 4,860,896 downwards.
TTCCTAGGTGGTCCATCGGTGTCTGACAACCCGACACCTCCACATACAGTTTTCTGTCTATTTGGTGACATATGAGTGGTTTTGTCGTCTGATAGGTGAGGATAACAGTAACTGCTAGCGTAGCATTTGTGACAGGCCTGCTCTGGGGGAGATATCTTAACAAGAACAGATTGAGCTTTTGAATTATGTCACGCAAGTAATTTAATAGAAAAGCTGGAATACATTTAAATTCCAAGGTGGCAGGGAGGTAAAAACTAGAGTGAAATGTTTTTATTACTAGTTCTTGAGGATGTAGAGCTTTTGGGGCTAGACAATATATGATTTATTTAGATGATATTTTGGTCTCTAGATACTGAAGTAAAAAATAAAATATGGTTAATTTAATGTAATGCACACAAACAATATCTACTGAAATACCATAAATCAAGTGTTGGCAGACGTTTCAATCTTGAATAGCTGTATTAGAGTGACCTCTTGTGTTTGCATTTAATTGTACAAGCAGCAAATGCTGTGAAAAAAAATTATAATAATGCATAAATAAACCAAACTAACTATAGGATTGTTTGTTTCTGTTTAGTTTTTAATGGATTTGTGCAACGCTTCATTGTTTCATTAAGCTAGCTAGCTGTCACACATTTTCCAGTAAAAATATTAAATATATAAACACAAACCCTGGCTGTAAAAAAAAAAAAAAAAAAAATTCTACAATACTTATACATTTTCACTGTTATTACACCTAAAAGGATACGGTATAAAATGAAATAACGTCCTTTGAACGCAGCGTTAATAGGAACCTTCAAGCAAAGACGACTCTACCCGTGTTTATTTATCAGTGACACCACAAGCCTGCTAAACCGAGCTAGTTAAATCTTTGTGGATTGTTTTCGTTTTAAATAATAAGGTAAGTCTAGGTAGCCCTAACTTTATTGCTTTCGTTATAGTTTTACCAGATTACGTTTGCCATACGAATATGGATAGTTATTTCTGACAGGGCTTACGTGCTAATAGACAGAAAGCTAGGGATTACTGTTCAAAATGATGTGAATTACACTTAACGTTATTTCTAAATCAGAAATAATAACGAAAATGATTCTTGCACACGTGGTGTTATTTAATAACCTATAAGTAGCCAGCTGTTGTCAAATAGCCTAGCAAAAATCGACGGAATGCTAGTTCGTGGAAATGAGAAAAGCTGTGTGACGTTAAATTTAAAAAGAGACAGGCTAAAAAAGATTAAAATAATATAAGTAAATAAATTTAATTGGGAAATATGACTGAATAAATAATACATGTATAATGTTAGAAGTATTATTCTTTCTAAACTATAAAAAAAAAAAAGACATTTATAATAGTTTTTCACAGTATTAATTTGGGTCATTATACCAGAAACCATATAAATGCTTTTAAATTTGAGTCCCTTGTACATTTTATATATATATATATATATATATATATATACAAAAAATCTCTGATATACATTATACTGTTAACTGTTCATAATTTGTGGCTTCAGTAACATATACTTTTGTTAAATCTGTATTTCAGTGAAATTATCATCTGGACTTTTCAAAAATGGAGCCAGCATGTCGAAAAGACAAACAAAAGCAGCAAACACCGACCCGTGGAGACAGAACAAAACAGAAATCAGCCCAGCAGGAGCTAAAGCAGAGACAGAGAGCAGAGGTCACATTGCATTTTGCGTTTATTTGATCCAAAATACAGTAAAAGCGGTATTGTGACATTTTGTCACCATTACCTGTTTAAACAATTTACTTTAAATGTACTTTATTTCTGTTATACATTGTCAGCTTCATTATTTCATCACATGATCCTTCAGAAATAATTGTGTAACTGCCTGTGCAAAGTTGTATGATCAATTACTCATTTACTTGTTTGTTCTGTTTTTGCAGATTTATGCCCTGAACAAAGTCATGACTGAACTTGAACAGCAGCAGTTTGAGGCCTTTTGCAAGCAGATGCAATCACAAACTGAATAAAAAAAACTCAAACATACACAGGGTTAGGGTTATGTCATGATGTTACTCATCTATTTTTGTGTTATTGTACACCAATAATCATAGTCATGGGATAATCATCCCTTTCAGCCTTTGACATTTAAACCAAAATGTATTCGCTGGAGTCTGATGCATACACACTACTTGAATCTGAGTGTACAATCACCAAAACCAAACATATCATAATGCATTATAAGTATCGGAGGATCTCCTCGTGAAAAGACATTCACTCACTCTGTAGGTCCGTTTTATTTTCACTGTATTTGTTAATTGTGATGTTTTATCTGTCATTATCGTCCTGAACAAGTATTACATTATGTATGATCGCATAAAACTATTTTAGACAATTTATGAACTGTTGACTGAAGGAAATTAAGATAAAGTTGTCACTCTTTTGGTTTATGATCGATTTATTTTGTGATATACTTTAATAATACTGTTCTTTTGACCACAAGCGTTTTTTAACAGTTTAGTTTTTAATTAAAATTTGGTTATTAAAAATCATCTCTTGAAAACAAAAAATGAAAACAAATCAGCTATGCATCACATGAATGAATTCCATTTTAAAATATATAGAAAACAGTTATTTGAAATTGTAATAATACTTCAAATTATTACACTTTTACTGTATTTGATGGCATAAATGATACAGTAGTTCCTCAACTTGTTCGCTTGCAGCCAGATGAAAAAAGGTCAAGTCATGTTTCAGACTATAAATGCAATATATTGATTGATGAAAGAAGGTCTAAAACAGATCGTGTTTTGTCAATCAATCCTTTTTATTTTCAAGTGTGCGTAATGCAGACCAATTTGGATTGCATTACGAGATCATGATAATTGAAGATATATTGAATGTAGAGACTTCATTAAAAGTGCATTGTTAATGTAAGCTAACTTAATGCATAGGTTGTAGAGGCATATAGAGGTAGTTAGTAGTTGAACAGAAATAAGAAAAACTAAAATTCTAATCCAGTCATCTTTAAGGCGTAGCATTACATGTGCATCTTCAGCTGTATATCTGGTTACTATTACACTTAGTGCAGTATGTGCAAAACTAAAAGCATGCTACGATAAAATGCAAATCATAATTTAGTCTGATTGGCGTTTAGAGATCAATAGTAACAGAGCTTCCAGTCACTCTCACTCCAAACCAGCCCTGCCAAAACTTGGTGTCTTGACCACCATGTTCAAAAGAGATGAAGCGAAGCCCCGGACCGTAATCTGTGAATGTGTGGCTCACCTATAACAGAAGTACAAGTTTGCATTAACAAAATTGAAATTTCATTCTAATTCTTCTTTGTTTAGTGCTGTCAAATCTCATCCCCCCCCCCCCAAAAAAAAAGCTTTTGTTTACATAAGAAATGTCTGTGTATTGTGTATATTTGTTATGTTCCACTTGATGTCATTCACCATACTGTAGGTTCACACAGAGCCGTCCTGTGCAGGATTGTGGCATCTTTCGATTATTCAGTGATTACTATGGTGAATGGTGTCAAGTCAGACGGCTACAATATGGTGGACGGCTTACACATCTTAGAAACAGTTGCTAATGAGGCATCTACTTATATACATATCTACGGTCAAGATTTCCATGTACTTCAACAGCAAAGCACCCCGTAACATGGAGATTGTGTTCTTCTGCTCATATACCAAACATACTGCTGATCTGTGGGTCAGTTCCAGTTTGGTCACATCGCTCCATAAAACATTCTTTCAGAACTCCACAGGTCTATGCAAAATGAATTTTTGCTAATTCAAATCTGCCTTTTCTGTTCTTCTTGGTCAAGAGAGACAGCATGGGCATATTGTCCGAACATGAAGCCCTTACTCGTCTACTCTGCAATGATTCCGCCTTACATCAGGTCATCTTGCATGTTTTTGGCGGTACATTGCAAGTTTTTCTCAGTTGCTCTGATCAAAACATTTTATGATATTGTGCTTTTTCTTCATCGACCTCAAATGGTTTTAATCTTAGGAATAAGGCTGTGTCCCTAGGAACTGTTGAAATCTTCATATACATAGACTTGCTGTTGTAATACAACTAATTATTTTCTATAGTTTTTGTCTCATGCTAATTCTGTGTCTAAGTCTTAATTGTATTTTAATCTATGTACAAAAAAAGTGACTTAATAGCAATGGTGAATAGGGGTTGAATAATTATGACATAGCTGATAGATCTTGTTTGCTTGCTTTTTTTTTTTAAGTATCATATTTGACATCTGATAGCTTATAATGTATACTGTAACCGTTTAGCAGATGCATATGAATATCAGTTGTCACCTCCAAATATGCCTTATTACACATTTTCACAGCAAAAAGACCTGAAGTTAGACATTTTTACAAAAAACGTCTAAATCAGAAGGCATGTAGTAGGCAAATACAGGTTAAGTGGGTGTGTTATGCAAAACTGGATTCTGCATTTGTACCTTTTTCCAAGAGCAGTCGTCACAATCAGGGTTAATGATCACTTCATCTGGTTTAAATTCTTGTATGACCTCATGGTTTTCATCAAGCAGATTCACAGTGAGCTTATAAATGCATCCGCAGTCTGTTCGGCTACAGAACCTACATTCAAAAGAAATGACTGAATGGACAACATGACCAAGCAAAACTTGTGCCATCAAATCTGTATCATCAAGGTTTACCAGTCTTCCACATTGACCGCCGGCTGTGCGATATCTAAATTTTCAGGGTCGTAACCCTCTGCCAGCAGGTCAATCACTTGTCTTTTTATACACGGCCTGGAACAGAGAAGAAATACAAACACACATATATACAAATGATGAATGAAGAAACACAAGCAGACCCTGTTCTGTCAAAGAAAAAGCATTCATATACTCGGCTACTATTTATTTACTTACTCAAAAGAAGTGCAGAAGTATTTAGTCATGGATTCGTCATTGAAAGGGTGTCCACAGTCCCCCGGCATGTCCTCTGTCCGCCATTCATCACCTCCATTCTCTATCAGCTCCCAGTATTGCAGATCCTCTGGTGAAGACACAAGTTTTTTCCAATATTAATGTGGCTGAAATGCATTTTACTGCTCTAATGATGATTTTATTGAACAAAAGGAGAGCTGATGTGATAGCAAAATAGATCTTTAACTACTAGTAAACAGTGTTTTGTAATATATCGTGCATGCACGCAGTTGACTTAACTACATATGAATTCAAAATGATATGTGCAGTATACTGTGCCATATTTATTAGTAAATTTGGTTAGGAATTAGAGAACTGGGTTAGTTCTTTTCCTTGAATCTGGACCGAAGGCCAAATACCAAACATGATTTTTTTTTTCCCCCAGTATATTTTTGCCTAAACAATTGCGTAAATGAAATAAAATGTGCTTTTTACGGTTTTGTCTATAGCTTTAAAAAAAAAACATGCATTACAAAACAATATAATAATATTTATACCAGTGTTGTGTGTGTTATATGATGGTGTTTTGTGTTTGCATGAAGGACTCTGTGCACCTTCCATGTATCATATCTATTATAGCTTGTGGAGAAGCTACTTGTGATGATATTATGGTGGTTGTCAGTATTTTAAAGGTATAAAACAGATTTTAATAGCAGTGTGCATTGTTGAATTTACTGGTTTACATTCAAATTTTATACTGTAAAATCGTGAGGTTTTGGCTGTAAAAGTGGCTGTTGTTTTGTTTTTTTTACTTTACAAAACTTTTTCTTTCAGCGCTGCTAAATTGTTTTTATTTTTTTACAGTGTACAAAATAACTGTTTTATATTGTAGAATGTAATTTATTCCTGTGATGCTTATTCTGCATCATTAATCAAGGTTTCAGTGTCACATGTGACATGATCCTTCTCAAATCATTCTATATTTTAAAGAATAAGCATAAATGAACACCATTAACATTATAAATGACTTACTTTTATGCTTCTTTGCTTTATATATATTCCACAGCCATGGAAAAAAATAAGAGACTTTAATTTTAGCAATGTACTCCTAAATCAGTATCTCTTTGAGTATGACAAGCATTTCATGCCAGTCTTTGTTAAATTTCTACACAAACATACTTCATTCTGTTTATTGAGGTACT
>JAUCMS010000012.1:4836356-4847558 GCA_032357445.1 Enteromius radiatus | reverse complement strand
TATTATTAATATTACAAAGACGGCAGTTCACAAAAAATGAAACAATCGTGCATTGTTTTGTATTGGTGGTGTATTGGAGTTGTGTTGTATATTTTAAGAATAAAACCCAAAAGAAATAGATTTTTCTGCAGTGATCTCTTATTTTTTTTCCACGGCTGTATATATATATATATATATATATATTTTTTAATACATCTGATCTTTTAAATGTCCACTTACCATCTGCATAAGGATTTTTTAAGAGGTTTCCAGGCATTGTGTTGAATCTGGGAGATGTCTGCTTTTCCTGTGACTATTCAGAAAGAAATATGAGAGATACAATGACCAAAAAAAACAATGACACCTTCAACTAATACTGTAACCAAGCTGTTTGTTGCCATGACATTGTACCAGCACTCCTTTTTATCATTCATACGCCTGAAATCGATTCCTTTTCCTGGATCCTGCAGCAAAGCGTTTACTCCTTTCAGGATATTCATCAGGGAATCATTGTAAAAGTATGCATGAATTAAAGCTCATTAACAATGCAATGCTAAAGCTGACATAGTTCCCCAGAAGTTTTAACATGATTTATAAGTACATAAATACTGTTTTATGTGGTTTATTTAATTCTGAGGCGACTTGCCCAGTAGCTCTAGCTTAGCCCTTTGCAATGAGCTGACTCATGTTTCTTGCTGTACAGCGTAAGGTTGCGCACAGATAAAGTAAACGCATCACAGAACACGCATAAAAAAGTAACAAATTATATAAAGTACTTACAGTGAAGGTAGCTGCTTCGCGTCTATCTCTGAGTCAGCCAAGTGTGTTGTTGGTGGGAGGGAGCTTCCTGTAATGTGATCTCTGCAGACTTTTTTCTGGTTGGCAGAATGAGTAACATGCATCAGCAGCTGTATTTACTGCTGACGCTCACTTTGCACACACACACACACACACACACACACACAAAAAACTGCAGCTGACATACAGAAGACATTTTATTCTAAAACAGCCAACAATTTCATTCTTGATGCGTGCCTGGGCAGAAAAAAAATCAATCTATTACAATTTCCATTCACAAATCCTTGATTAGGGAGCCCTGGCATGCATTAAATTAATTAATTTTTGTAAGTTAAGTAAATAATACTAATTTTATGAAATATGAAGTATCTAATTTTATACTTAATATATTATATAATCACTAAAACATTACTACTACAACTAATTATTTTTATTTTTTGATACATTCCTCAACGCTGCAAAAACAGGTCCATCTTAATCTTCAATGCGGAAGTAGGCCTACAGGCGAATAACATCATGCAGTTTTCACTACAAACCAGTGTATTCATAATTAAGATAATGCATCCAAATATGATAAGACACAACACCTTTCAGCAAAGCAATTTTTGTACAGCTAAAAATAGTTTGATGCTCATGAGAACAGAAGCTATAGACACACAGAATTAACAACTGGCTGCTCCCATATTTATGGCTAGAAAAAGGTGGATAAGCAATAATATTAATAGCCCCATCCTGCAGGGTGATTTCATGCATTTCACAGTGAGAGACAGAGTATGCAAAACTGTCAGAACACCTCATGTCTCATTCATTAGTGAGAAAATATTACAATATAACACTTTTCATTTCTCCTCAATCTTGTCTGCGCAAACAGGTATGCAAATATATACATTTCCAGGCAGGTAGAACAGCCTATCACAGTCCATAAACTATATACACTCTAAAAAAATGCTGGATTAAAAACAACCTAATTTGGGTTATTTGGAAACTAGTGCTGGGTAAATATTGGACAGAACACATGCTGGGTTATTTTGACCCAGCTGGTTGGGCTAATGATTTTACCCACCATGCTGGCTTGTTTTATTTATGTCAGCTATTGTTTAAAAATGATTATATTGCTGGCTTGAAAAGTCAGAAATTAGAAATAAAAAATGACTTATGGAGTTGCAATAATCAAAGACATTTATTTGGGTGTTTACAGGACAGTTTACAATATTGCATGCATTTAAACTTATTGAACAAGGATTTTAGCAATAAAAAAGTTAGCTCAGCAGGGTTCATTTGTAGAAAACAGGTTTATCCCAGCAGTTGGAGAAAATGTTTATTTTTTTTTTATTTAAATCTAATTCCATTGTAAGTGTATAATATACATTTTCACGTGTGTATTATATTTCTAGCCTGTAAACTGTCCAACAGATGGGTTATCCACATGAATGCAATGGGACTTTTATTTTGGCAGATGAACAGATCTGTCTGTCTGGGTTTTACCCCCATCACATCTTCATCACATTCGGACATAAATCACCACTGTTTTCCATCTCTTCAGCCACTGTCATCGCCTGTTTTTCGGTCCAGGATAATTATCTACCTTTTTACCGTCGTGTGGTCCAGTATCTGTGTTTCAGCCGCAGGTAAACGTGAATAAAACACTAACTTGTAGACACAAACATCAGTCCCAACAATGTTAGCGTGAAGGCTAGCCAATTAGCAAATTCCTACAGGGGAGGAAAAAAAGTGGATAAAGTTTTGATTAAGGACAGTACAGTTCGATCTAGTCGATGATTTAGTTCTGTAGTCGTGGATATTGAACATAATTGACGTGTTATGAATGATATAGTGTTATTAAACATGATAGATCAGGGGACAGTTGCATAAACTTAGCCTTCATGTTAAGACAGTGTCTTAAGAGCTAGTCTGACCAACTAGCAGTCAGCCAAGAGTAAACTGTTTTATGTTTTGGATTCAACTTAGACTAATATACATTTTTATGTAACTGAATTTAAAAAAGCTGTCACCAGTCTTAAAGAAAAATGTAACGTTAGCTGACTAACTTTTAAGACTAACCTTTTATGCAACCGGCCCCAGGTCTGTAGTTGTTAGCAGGCTAACAGCTCGAGGACTGCCTATCAGAAAGATTAAAAAGCATTGTTTCTTTAATAAAAATGATCAGGAGACATAATGAACCTTTTAATGAAGTTAAATCACGTATGTGAAGATGAAAATATAAAGTAGTCAGAACAGCTGTATGTGTTTTTAGGTGTGGAGATACGTGACGTGACTCTGTGCATTATATAATCTCATAAATCCCTTTTTAAAACTTTAATTTGTCTGACAAGGTTCTTCTGTGTTACGATTGATTGAACTAAACAGCTGTTCTAATGTTTTTAAAAACGCTGTTTGGTTAGTCATATGGTATCCTAACTAGTATATGCAGCAGGAAACTCGATTTAATTAGAGTTTGTATGTTATTATATCGTTATTTTTGATGTTATATCAGTATTATTATGAGTCGAATGTGGTAACTTGTATAAAAAAAATCTTTTTTTTCCGTCATAGAAATGGACAACAGCTCGACGACTTGCCCTTTTGACACACAGGTAACGTAAAAAGAGTTTGATTTTTGTCATTTTGTAACACAGTTATGGCAGCTTTTATTGTTGTTTTGTATTATGCTGTGTCTTTTCAGGGTTTCTTTATAAGTGTATATATATATAAATATATATATATTTTCCGATTGATTCTCAATGCACGTAACGTTACAGCTTCCTCTCACTGTACTGAACCCGTGATTATCAAATAGAAAATATGTTAAAAAAAACAAACAAAAAAAACATTTTATTTGTTATTTCACTTCTTTACTAGCTTGACCTCCTAAAATAAGTACATTAATCAAAGGAAGAAACGGTGTGATTGTTTTTAGTCGATCCCATTAGCAATGGCTGGCTAACGTTAACTCAATTCATTAGATGCGGTTTAGCGTGATTTGAATTAAAGATGTTCGTAGTCTGTTTCTGCTTTTCCCGATCGTAATTACAATTTTCATAAGCGCTGTATTCTGTCAAGCTCGTTTTCGTTCTCTTTTGGGCTGTTAGTGTTAAATGCACATCGAGTTGCTAAAACAAACCTTTTAACATTGGGTCACTAACGTTACATTTAAAACGTTTTTACATCAAACATGTAGATTTGTCGATATAAACGGCGTTGTAGTATATCATGCGAATTTACATTAGCGTCGATCGTGTGATTTTAATGACGGTGATGTGTCGTTTTGCTCGCTGGTGTCAATATGTCGAATATTTGCACAGTTGACAGAGCCAGTGCTCGACAGCGCATGCGCGGAGATTGCTTACGCCTCCACTCTCCGGTTGGCAAAGTCAAGCAGAGGCTAGAGATATGAGAGCTATATATTAACACACGAGTAAAGCAAATGAGGGGGAAAAACTAGGACTAAATATAAAACTGACTGGAATTATTTTGCATGTAGAATATAATTATTTCCGCATTATTTGTTTGGTGTGATTGGTGTTTATTTATTTTTTTTATTTAAGAATCAAGGGTAAAACAGTCCTGCACCAGATGTTCTGCTATTAAACATGATTCTTTACCAATTAAGTTGCCTGAAGGCTTCAATATAAGCACATTTCACTGATTGATTCTACCACGGTATGTCTTGTCTTTAAAGGTTTGTAAATTACTGTTGATAATCAGTTCCCCTATGGAATAACGATTGGGAACCCAAACTCTATATGCAGAGACAATAAGTAAACTGTTCTGTGTTGATTCTCCTATAAACACAAACTCTGTAACGATCTCAAACCATTACTGCGTTTGTTTGACTGTTGTGACCAACCCAGAACAACAACAGTGAGTCAACCAATGGCATGTGCTAGGGGTGGGACTACCTGTTTGAAAGCAGTCAGTGTTTTTTTTTTAATCCATTTGGCGACATAAGTGGTGTAGAAATGGTACACTTTACCTAATATAATCCTGATTCATTTTGTCCTGCGTTTCACTCTTTCAGCTTTTACCGTTGGTTTAAAATGACATAAAGTTTAATAATAATTTAAAGGGGCATACATTGCTTCATTTCTGATCGGCGTATCATCAGACGATTAATGTGGCTTTAATCCTTTTCACAAGAATAAAATGCTGCTTTAACCTTTTAAACCCATGGCACTAAATAGATAAAATAGTCACTTTAAAAGATTTGTGTGGTTATTGACGCTGTTTTCATTGCAGGGCTACAGTTCAACATTCAAGCGGAAACGGACAGTGGAAGATTTTAACAAGTTCTGCACTTTTGTGCTCGCATATGCCGGTTATATTCCTTATCCACAGGAGGTGAGTATGATCTAATCTTTATGTAACTGAGAGAGGTGATTGTGGTAAAAATGCTACTCACTGTGCTTGTACGTTTGATAGAAAGTGCTGTCAGTGTTGCAGGGTGAAGTGGCCTTGCTTCCCTCAAGATCGCTCGACGATCTGACACTTCGACCTCCAGAGGTTCCTATCCTTGGCAGCAGTGTAGCACTGAGTGTTCATGGCACGCCTCTTATGAGCTGCTTTGCTCCTGACGCTCTTGTTTGATCCACAGAAATGGTGGTGGCTCTTATGTCACGGCCGCCGAGAGACATCCCCCCCTCCAAAAAAACCTCAGCCCTCTCTCCCAGGGTAAGAGGGCCACTCCAGTATCCTCCATTCTCATCCCAGACCTTGTCTCTAAGTGCCATTCTTCACAACAGCAGTGTGTGCACATCCACAAACACTTCAGTTTCAGGTCTTCCCTTCAAATGGATGGAGGCTAAATCGAGGAAACTCTGTTGCAGGGAAATGCAAGGGAGGGCCGATAATAGCCCCAAGTGTTCCAAAACCCAGTGAGCTGTCTACATAGGACAACATCTTAATTAATATCTGACACTCAACTCTCATTTGACACTTGCATAATGGTTAGATAGTAACAACATGTGGTTGTGTATATGTAATTATTAGTGAAATAGTGCTAAATAGTAAGTGCTGATGAATAATGACACATTAACATGGTGGCACTCGAGTTACAGTTAATGATAAATATTAATGAAAAGCATTGCAGGTACAAACTTCCTACAGTTTCTGATATTAAAGCCAGTTTATTGGGATATGAATACGTGTTAAAAACCCAGGTCAAGTCACCTTTATTTATATAGCACAATATACAATGCAGATGGTCTCAAAGCAGATTCAAGAACAAATTCAAATTCAGCCGTAAAGCAGCTCTGAAAAGACAGTGGTGTCTTTTAAGTCAGTTTTTTTGGTTGTGGAATCGGTTTCCATATTACCATCCGGACATCCAGAAACGTTATGCTTGGATGTAGGCAATATCTAATAGGAATATCCCACTGTATGCTTTTATTTTGCCATTTTGATTGAATTTTCCTTTCAGCTTGCTGCAATGCATTCTGGGAGTGCCTTTTTTGTGAAGCTATCTTGTCCAGCTTTCATCAACAAATGCCTGTTTAGTAAAATGTCTATGTAGGCAGCTAACAGTGTTTCAGAACGGCTAGTGATTTGATGTCTTTCACATCCTTTCAGCGTAAATAGGTTCTGTTTTCAGAAAGATCATTTAAATATGTATTTCCTCTAATTCAGTCTTACATTATTATTGATTTGCTTACTACTTGCTTTGCTTCCGCAGGCTACTCATTACAGAGGAGTTCATGTAGCACAAATAATAACGGCTTTTATAATAAGGAAACAAACAGTAAATGAGGGTGTAAAGGGTAGACAGAGATGGACCCGTGAGAAATGAACCAAAATATTTCACCGTTGATATGACCAAGAAAGCTGATTATGGTTTGACAGCAAATTGAGGGGGGTGCTTTAAGCTCTATGAACATACAGTGGAAGTTCATAAACCTGACATTTGTGTACCTTATTTTTACAGAGAGCAGTTTCATTGTGCAGATGCTTGCATTTTCAAGGAGCAGTCATTTGTTTCTCTTAGGTGGTAGCTCTCAATTTTAGGAGTGACTCTACAAGAGCTTTGCTTCTCTTACCCTGGTTTTTTACCAGTCATTGTGCTGGTGTTTTGTTTTCTTTTAACATTGGTAATCATGTTTTTGTCTTGCGAAATGTGAAGTGTTCCATCTTAGAAAACCTTATTCAATGTAGTTAGGCATTTTCATCTTGCACCAGTGTGGTCTGCATTTCTTGCCATTAAATATTGCACCATAACCAGCAGGTTTCGTGGGTGTGGATGATTTTCCGTTGATTAATTTCACCATAAGTCTTCTTGAAACATGCAGTGAAGTTATTCAGTCACTGTTTGTTCATCTTCAGATTTTAGACCGTAGTCTTGATTCAGGAAATTCAGTGAAAAGGTGATTCAGTTAGTGTTTTTAATTGCTGTCCACAGGAGGGGCACTTGAGGAACAGCTCTAGTCCTCCCAACAGCACCGGCAGCACTGCAGACAGCGATGGATGGGAGAACCAGAGGCTGAGCTGTGGCCTCTCGTCTCCGGACGAGCCCTCTCCCAAAAACCGCAAGAGCTTTGCTGGATTCAAGAGACCAGCGAGCGAGGATTCCGAGCCTCAAAAGCGTCCAAAATCAGCAGGTCTTCTCCTGGACGGTCGAACAAAGGCCGATAAAATGAAAAAGAAGAAGAAGAAGCTGAGGAAAAGCAAGGATGAGGAATTGAGATCTTTCGGCCCATTTTCTCCTCCCAGTGCTGAAGGTGAGATTTCTAATTATGGATGTACCATCAAAGAAGAACCGGAAGATTACCTGAGCATCCCTTTACCCACCGAAGGGATGGGTAGCAACCAGACTATGCGCACTGGCACAAGTTCAAAACTTGCCTTGAGTTCCCCGGCTACTGCAACATGCAAAGAGGAGCCTGAGGTCAGCAGTCCCTGCTGGAACAGTCCTAAAAGTTCAAGTCCAAAGTCAGAGGATGAGAATACCTTCAAACCTGAAGAAGAGGCAGCACCCTTGAAGGTTGAAGGTTTTCCTGGAAAAAGGACTGTGGTCCGTCAGGGGAAACAGGTGGTGTTTAGAGATGAGGACGGATCGGGGGATGATGAGGACATCATGGTGGATTCAGGTAAGTGGCATGTTTCAGGCACATATACATTCACTGCGAAGTTGGAAGATTGTTTCTGCTGCTGAATAAAAATAATAAATGTAATTGCGACTTTCTGTTTCACAGATTTTTTGCACAATTGTAAGCTTACATCATTTTTTTTCTCAGAATTGGGTCAGCATCCCAGGAGTCGGCATCTGCAAAGAAATGTGATTTCAAAAAAGCCAGAATTACCTTTCTTAATTTTTTTGTATTATTCATTGGCAGACTTCCACACCAGTTTAACAGCTGCAGCCAACTTTTTTTGGAACATTTGATTAGGCAAGCTGTTTTGTATGAAAGCTAGAATCTGCTAGCCTGACTTCCACGACTATAGAGCTTAGTCTGGCCAAGCTGTCTTACTCTCCGCCTTCTAGGAGGCGGGCTTAACCGGCCTCCATCAAATGCCTCTGTATACTACTGGACGAATCTACAACCAATCAGAGCACTCATTCCGATGACGTATGCTTAGCGACGGAATCTGAAGACACCGTAACCAAGCTAGCTTCATTAAAGCCGTAGGAACATGTCTTTACTTACTTTAATTACTTCTGCTCCGTTTTCAAAGAAAACCTGTCATGAAAATTTCTCAAAACGGCTGCAACAGCAGAGTCGAACGATTGTTGCTGCTCAGTGCACGCCAGCTTTTAAAGCCCGTTATGGTTTCCGATCGCAGAACTACTGCGTCATCGCGTTACACCCGCCTCTCTAGTGCCTTGTCTAGGTCTCGTTTCTCATTAGTTCCCATTTTTTTGGGAACAGAAATGTTCTAAAATGGCAGCTTGGCCAGACTGACTTTGCTCACGAAATTGAATGCAGCGTCACAGGAAGTATGGACTGGCCCAGGCTAAGAATCTGCCATAAAATAGTAAAAAATTTTCATTTTTATTTCACAATTTCGATTTTTCTCAGAGTTGCAAGTCTATATCTCAAGCTTATATCTTGTTTAAAGTCATTTATCTCAACGTTTTTAATCAGAATTACGAGTTGAAGACAATTGTGAGTTGACATCTCGCAGTTCTGTTTTCTTCAGGAAACTTTAAATAAGGTGAATTGAGTTTTTATATCACAATTATGATTTTTTTTTTGTGCGATTTTGCAGGTTTTGTAAACCTTGAAAAAGAATTGTGAATAGTCTGAGGAGTAATAATCTGCAAAGAGTCTTGGCATTGCAAGATAGTCAGGCACAAACAAATGTCCATACCAATGATAGTTTGAAGGTGTTTACCAGCTGGAGTCAACTTTTCTGAGAAAATGTAAAGTTTGGCTGTGACACAAAAAATGCAATAGCAGTTCTGGTCATTTTCTCTCAACTGCGACTTTATATCTCAAGTTTAGAACCTTTTTTCTCAGACATACCAGTTAAACACTGTTCATGCAGTTCAATGAGAGAAAAAAAAACTTGATTAACTTTTCCTTTTTCTAATCTTTGTTTTTTTTTTTTATCCTTAAACTTCCAGCTTTTCATAGTTTAGTCCTGATTTAGTTTGTAATGGTCAGTTTGGTTCTTTTTTAAAGTATATCAGGGCTTTTGATTTTGGAGTATACCATTTTCTATAGTAAATAGTGGTTATATGTGTGTGTGTGTATATATATATATATAATTGAATTTGCCTTCTCTTTTCTTTCGCAGATGATGACTCCTGGGACCTAGTGACTTGTTTCTGCATGAAGCCGTTCGCCGGGAGGGCGATGATCGAATGCAACCAGTGCAACACTTGGATCCACCTCTCATGTGCCAAAATCCGCAAGTCCAACGTCCCCGAGACGTACATCTGCCAGAGTTGCAAAGACTCAAAGTTTGACATTCGTCGCTCCAATCGTTCACGAATGGGCTCTCGAAAACACCTCCTCGACTGATGCCGCGCTCCTCGTTCTGCCCATCTACAGAAACTCGTAAAATTGTCTTCTTAAAGACAAGACTTCTGACGAGGAAAGGCTCGGTGACCTGCTTGCCACAATTATTATTATTTTTTTTTTTATATTTCTCACCTTCCTAAATGTTTGCGTCAGGCAATCAATACTAGGATGATGCATTAACTGGAGCAGATTTCTGCTGAACAGAGGGACGGTTGGAGTCGTGACGGTACACCGCTGAACGTTGTTGGGAGTTGTGCTGGAAAGAAGAGACCGGGGTGTTGGATTGCACTTTTTTTAAAGAACAAAGGGGTAGCTACAGATTCCCCTTTGTATCCTTAGCTTTCAAGAGTATGTCTATTTGTTAAAGTATGTGTATTATATGAAATAACCATAAGATATTAGTGTTCAAGGTGTTTAGACTCATCAATTTGTGTGGATCTTTTCTGAGACCCCCAAACATGTATGAGCGAAAGAGTTTCAACTATTTGTTGGATAACATTGAACAAAGTTTTTATTAGCAATCACTGATAATTTCGAGTGAAATATCAGAAATGGTTCTTTCTACATTGTGGTATTTCTTGATTTTTTTTGCCAACAAATTGGTGATAACTAGAGACTGTGTCCTTTTCTTTTTCTTGATTTAGAAATTCTAATAATTTCTGCATTTTCTGCCCTTCACTGAACAAGAAGCTTTTTGTTTGCATGTGGTAATGATATATCATTTTTCCCCCCAAGTCGATGTTTAATGTTAATTATGTAAATGATGTGATGGTTATTACAGGCTAGGAAAGGGATGGATAACCTTACTGGGTGAATCTCAGAATCTCACAAAAACATATCCAAGTCTCGTTTCACCCCAACATTTATAAATTATTTAGTTATTAAACAATATATATAACTCTCTCTCACTGCATTCTCAGTGGTGGTTCTATTAATATTGTCATTACTGTAATGCAAATTTAACCATTTATATTTTGTCATAAAAAATAGTAACAATGCAAATTTTGTGGTAAAGTATTTCTTGGCCATGTTCTTGTCAGGGTTTTTGAGATTCACTGTACTGCCAAAGGGAAGATTTTATTTTCCCGCATATGCTACAATGACATGGCTTACTTCGTAGTAGTCATATTTACATTTAAAACACTGTACTAGTATTATTTGGTCTACAAATCTTGGGTTTTAAAACGTACATGTATTCAGAGGGAGCATTCATAAGGATGTAATTCTTATTAACCACTTTGACCGGTTTAACATGGTTAATAATCTCCGAGTCTGCTTTCATGTTCATAGGCATGCTCTGATAAGAATGTGTGATTGTGTTATATTAGCTGGTCCACCCTATTGCAAAAAGCATTAGTTTGTATCTTGCATACATTCTGTACTTTTTTTTTTTTTTTGGTAACACTTCAGAATAATGCATTAGTTAAGCATTAATTAATGGTTAATTTGTTCACAATTAAGCATTAGTTGA
>JAUCMS010000012.1:4793760-4804730 GCA_032357445.1 Enteromius radiatus | reverse complement strand
TCAGTTTAAATAAAATTACATTATATGAAACAGTTTCTTTGTGTTTGAATTTTTATTTATGCATTTTCAGATACAAAATGCTATATTGTGATATATATCGTTATCGAGGTAGAAATTTACCGTGATAGAAGATTTTGGTTTTATCGTCCACCCCAATGTCATTAATCATTGATGACCAAAACCATTCATCTTCTGAACACAAATTAATAGACACCACAACAACTGAAATGTTCCCAGGTCCAGAAACATCAGTGGCTTAACTTAGTTTTCCGATGCTATGAGAATACTTTTTTTTGCGGAAAGAGAAAAAACAAAACCAAACACAATTTAGCTGACCATTCTTCTCCACTGAGTTACATCTTCCACCATTCCACATGCGCACGCTTTCCCCTACGCCTAAACAACAATTAATACATTCATTTGCATGTTTTCCAAACCCAACATACACTACACAGATTACGTCATATATGTTCTTAAGAAATCTCTGACGGAAGATGTAAATCCGGGGAGATGAATGGTTGAGTAAAGTATGTTGTTTTTGTTTCCTTTGCCAAATAAAATATTCTTGTAGCGTCACAAAACTGAAGTTGAGCCACTGATGTCACATGGACCGTTTTACAGATGTATTTATTACGTTTCTGGATCTGGGATCATTTCAGTTGTGTTACTGTCTGTGGAGGGTCAGAAAGCTCTCAGATTTCATCAAAAAGATCTTAATTTGTGTCCCGAAGATGAACGCAGGTCTTACTTGACAGAATGTTCACTTTGGGGTGAATTAACCCTTTAAGTCAATATGTTTACTGCAATTCTCATAATGGCTGGAAAGTCACTGTAAATGCAGACATTTTGTGCCTCTTGTGGCGACTGCAGCACGTACTTGAATTGCAAACCTAGAAGCATTAAGAGTATATTTCAGGTGCAATTGCGTTTATCTGATCTGCTCTGAGGGCTGATTAGAAAGAAGTCTCGTTGAACTTGGGCGTTTTCTAAAGGGAATTTATTTATTTGTTTTATGCGGGTTTAGGTTCATGCGCAAGTGAAACACAAACAGTGTGGACTGGTTCTGGTGTAAGACAGTGAACAGAAGAGTGATCTTACCCCCTTCATGTGTGTCTTTCCCTCTGGCTATCTGTTTGTCCTTAAAGCCAGAGTGGGAGTGGTTGCTAAGCAGTGTCTCTATGGACACGCGGGCTTCATCTCGCTAAGATCTGCAGCGTCTCCTTCGCTTCTCTCTCGTCTTTTACCGAGGACACACTCCACAAATCTCAGTCAGTCTCTCATTCTCCTTTCTTTCAGTCTCTCTCGCTTTTTTATATTCATAAACAGGCTCAGCACGCAATATGGAACTACCTTCTCCCACAGGGCTAAACATTGAGTTCCTTAAGAAGCCTCAGCCCTTGATGCAAACGGTTATCAATAACCTTGAAATGCGTTTGCTTCGTTGCCCAATTTTGTTGTTATGTATTTGAGCAGGCACTCTGGCATGATAAGGGAGAGAAGAAAAAAAAACTCAATGAAAACGAAATCACGACATTTCTGGATGAAAGCCTTTTGCACGCCTTGTGCTCCAAATATGTTCCCTTTCATTTCACAGTAACATCTTAAGTTTGTTTTTGTTTTTTTTTTTCTTCATTGCTTTCTGAGTGCTCCCCTTTGAGGTCTCGTGCCTGGTTAATAGTTTTATATTTCTGAAAAAGGTTGTCACAGCAATTTGCAAACGTAACACCTGGGCATGAAAGCTTCCTTAAAGGAGTCCCTTGAGCAACAGTGACACTGAATTCAAACAACTCAGTAATTTACAAAGAAATGATTGGATATTTGTTTTAAAAAGAAGAGCTCCCAGTGTTTTAGACACTGGAGAGCAGCACAGCTTTGGGTTTAATAATCCTGCTCACACTGTATAGTCAGTAATCGTTTTGTGTTGTTCACAGATGAACATGGACATTTGAAAATCTACCTGCCCAAGAAGCTTCTGGAATGCCTTCCCAAATGCTCCTCCCTGCCCAAGGAGAGACACCGCTGGAACACCAACGAGGTAAGAAACCTCCATCTGCAGTTCTGAAGCTTTTTGTTTCACAGGATTCCAGATTTTTTTATTTTATTTTTTCCCATAATGCAATGATCTCATTTTAATGTGTTGTTTATTGGATTCTATTGCTTGCTTGGTTTACAGCAAAGTTTGGTTTGTAATTGTAGTTAAGCACAGATCCTCAGAAGTAGGAGTTTATAGTATTGCCATCTCAGCTCGACAGAAGTACATCAACATTCAACACTGCAGTCATATTATGTTAAATCATTTTCAAAAAAAAAAACTCATCACCAAACACCAACGACTTACATAACATATGTGACCCTGGACCACAAAACCAGTCATAACTTTAAGATATATTCATCATATGAAAGCTCAATAAATAAGCTTTTTATTGATATATAGGAAAATATTTGGCCGAGATGCATCTATTTGAAAATCTGGAATCTGAGGGTGCAAAAAAATCTAAATACTGAGCAAATCACCTTTAAGGTTGTCCAAATTAAGTTTTCTTAATGCATATTACTAATCAAAAATGACATTTTGATATGTTTACAGTAGGAACAAAAAATCTTCTTGGAACACGATCTTTACTTAATTTTCTAATGATTTTTGGTATAAAAGAAAAATCAATAATTTTGACCCATACAATGTATTTTTGGCTATTGCTACAAATATACCCCAACACTTCCAAAACTGTGCAACAGAGGTGGAAACATAATTCATGTATTTAAAAATTGTATTTCCTTTCCTGTTGCAACACTTTTGGATGTGTCTAAAATGACTGTACCCATATATACAAGTCATCTGTGTTTGGTGATGAGTTTTTGGTTCAGGGTCTGCATTTAAAGTCACACCAGAGGTGTTTAGCTGGGATTATGACTTGGCTTTCTGCAGACCATACTGACTCAATCAGTCATTTCTTTTTGAGCCTCGCTTTATGCACTGTCATGTCAGATTAAAAAAAGGTTCCTGTCCAAACTGTTTCTATAAAATTAGAAGCACACAATTCCCTACAAAGTCATTATATCTTCGACCATTAGGATTTGTACTCATAGAACTGACTAAAGTAGTCAAACCTGTTCAGTAAAAGGGGGTGTCCCAATACTTTTATGTGAAGAGTTCATTTGTAGAAACCAATAACTTTATTTACAACTTTATTTTTAGAAATCACGTTTTTTATTGCACGTTCCAAGTAAATTTAATCAAGCCACAGCTGGGTTGTTTTGATTCAGGAATTTCCTAAATTTAATTCCAAGTTAAAAGTTAATTTTTTGGATCTTAAAGGTTTGTTTTATAGCAAAATCAGATTTTTTTTTGGCAAAAGCAGTGGTTTTTTAGAGTTAAAACACTTGTTTAAACTATGCCATCTCTTCAGATGACAGTGTAGATACCAGACGTTGTTATTGTGATCATAGACTGTATGAATGTGATAACATTGCTTTTATTTTCCTTTAACACCCTGAAGAAGATATCACAGGTTCATCAAGTTTATAGAAACTATCCATCCTCAATTACTTTCAGTCAGACCAAAAACACCTATCTTTTCAAAGTGAAAGTATCCTTGTCACCTGACCAGAATACAGCGCGCTGATTAGCTAAAATTTACATACTGACTTCTGTTAAAAAAAACAAAAAGGGCACTTGTGAGCTTCTGCAGTAAAAGGTGAATTACTGATGCCTTGAAACTGGCCAATATGCTTTTTTTGTACAAAACATGTTTGGAGTTCAGATCGTACTATATGTGGAGAATAATGCACAGCAATCAGCCTTTTTTTGCAAATGAACTCTTCCTATAATGATTATCTTTTATATATTGTATATTTTAAAAAAGTGGTATTTTGACAATGAAATATACCGCTTGGTTGACTGCAATATCTGCAATATTTGTATTTGCTCTGTACATCTGTGTCAGTTTTATCTAACAGTTGGACTCATATAAAGTGTGTATACGAGTCCAGTGTATCTGCATTGCTTTGAACTTTGTCTTCCTGGCCCGAAGGCGTTCTGACATTCAGAGACAAACAAACACACTCAGCAGAGATTAGGGAAGCCTGTTTGGACCGATTCCACCGCGCACCTAAAATCTGACACAACCTCCTACCGTCTCGCTCTCTGCTAAAGTATAACACCACTTGAACATGCACCAGCTCGGTTTTCATTTCTTTAAAATCGGAGATCTGGTCTCAAGTGGGTAAGTTAACATATTGGAAGTTGCTATCTGATTTACTGTGGACTCTGCCAAATTTACAGAGATGAGATTTGTATTGAGCTGTTCTGAATTTCTGAAGGAATACCATTACATGATGTATTAAGGGTTTAAAAGTCTTGTTAAAGGAATAGCTGACAAGTCTTGTTATCGTAGGTTAATATAACATTGCATTCCTTTGCCTTTAATGGTTTGAAGAAGGCTCGACTGTGCAAGCTTTTTTTCACGAGCTTACAAAAAGTCAAAACTTTTCTAGACCTGCCTTAAATTCTTTATCATGATGGAGATGGCACATAGTGCTACAGATGACTTGGGATGATGCATGCCATGACCTTTCAAAATATTTCAGATTCATTTCCATTTCAAAACTGCTATAACTTATGAGAGGGGAAGCCACTGATGTCTTGCAGATATATACGTTTATTTACGATAATAGTTGAAAGTGCGGTTTGATCCGGGGAATGCAGATGTGTTTTCTTTGTGCCGTGCTTGACTGTGTTGTAGTTGAAGAGGTTGATGCTTCTCTCTCTCTCTCTCTCTCTCTCTCTCCGTTTCATTTGTGCGTCCTCCGTGTTGGGAAGCCAGCAGTGTGGCTGTCCCTCTGTGCTTTCTGTCAAAGCCTCCGCGCTCCCTTTCTCTCAACTTGCAAAAAGTTATAAAGTTTCCCAACTGTTTTTAAAGATTGTTTCACCCTCCCCAGCAACTCTTTATGATTCTTTTTTTAGAACCGTGGCACTGTAGAGGAAAATAATTTGACCCCATGCTGATGCAAACTAACCGGCCTCAAAGAAAAGTCAGGGGTGGTTCAATAAGAGTACTTTAGTGACAGCTATTTGTTTCAAACCACATAAACTCTTACATGTGAATACTGTAGAAGATCATGAATAGAGCGAGGACAGGAAGTGATGTGGAATGAGGAAAGGAACAGGATCAGTCAGTGTCCTGAACTTGACCATGTGTGCACCGCTGCTGTTTTTTAAATTTGTTTCAAATTGGAGCCAATGTGAAATCAGAACTACTGGTTTTCCCTTTCTGGTTTTCTTATGAGCATTGATATCACTTTACAGGACTGTTTAATTTTATAACACTAAGGTATTATTTACATGCTGTATTTTTTAATATTTAAATTATGTGTATATATATATATATATATATATATATAATCTTTACATATTTATTTATTTTTAAAAATATTTCTATATTTAACTTTTTTAAGTCTTATACATTTTTTATTGAAGTATGTTTAATTTAAAAGTTTTTCACCTAATATTTGTATGTATTATTCAACTATTTAAAACGGAAAAAAGTGCATTGCTAGCAATTAACACAATTTAATATATACAACATTATTTAATTGAAACATTGAAATATTGCTCTTTAATTGAATGAGTTACATGAGTGGTTTTATCATTTTATTTTTGTAGTACTGAAACAAACAAACATTTTCTCATTTAATATCCTGTTTTATTTTCGGGATGCATGACAATACTAACATAAAATGGGTTACGATTGCCATTTCGAGTTTACTTGAACCCCTCGCCATAATTAATGCATGATGGGATGCAAGATAGAAGTTGATTACCTGTCCCTCAAGAGCCGTTGTTTGTGTTGAACATGCGCTCAAGACATACCGGCTCCAGGAGCATTAGCCAAATCTGACATATTCGTGACTGTAGCATCTCTCTCCCAATATTGCATCCTCACAGGATGAGGAACTTGTTACTGTCAGCAGTGCTATTGCTCTCACTGTTCCTGTCATTGTTTAGGCTAAACAAATCTGACTCTTTAAACAAACACAGTCCACGCAGCGCACAGATCGGAGATTGCAACAACAAAAAAAAGTGCAGGACGGACAATGCAGACAGGCGAAGAAAGATGGAAGCAGGAGGTGTAGCTCTCCCTGCAGATGGAGACATTGTGTGGCCGTTGTTGAAGAAGCGCAGCTACTTTTGGAGGCTGTTAGGAGCAGAAAGTCTCCCCAGTGACACACACAGCTCTTAATGAGAACGAGTTCCTAAACAGCCTCGACTTCCTCCTCCTTCAGCTCCAGTGTCAGACTGAATGCCATGCTCCCAACGACCAGCGGTGAGGTATAATGAGGCCTCTAGCAGGGCCGAATGAGACATCAGGTCATACAAACAAGCACAGCTCATGTCCAAGCCTGTGTTTTCCTGCATGCATTGGATATTTCACACGCATACGATGTGATTTCTTGGATTGGGAGCTGGGAAGCGCGTCTGTGTTTGTGTAGTGCTCACCAGTCGCTCCATGTAACATTTCCATCTCTCCCTTTTCCTTATGGGAAATGACCCTTATTGAAGGTAATGACATAGACATAGTCTCTTCAGCTGAAAAATTCTTGTCGCCGAATGACCACATTAAAGAACGAAACCGACAGTATGTTGGAAAGGAGGGGGAAACATCAAAACGATAATGGTGTTGTAATGAACACGAGAAGAGGGTGAACGCTGGGGGATGGCAAAAAGTCAATTCCTGTCTTTATCTCTTTTTCTCTCGCTCTGTCTCTCACCGTCGGTTGCTTTACACCCCCTGCTGTTAATTTTAAATACCTAGAAAAAGTGTGTGTGTGTGTGTGTGTGTGTTTGATAGCTCTCCTATACTATACCGCACACCGCTGGGAGTCCTAGAGTGGTTCTAGAGAAGCTTTGTTATTACCGAACAAGAGAATATTATGGCTAAAATCCATCCACAAAACATTTCCAAGTAATCACGGTGCGAAGTGAAGTCGGAACAGGTCTCAAGAATAATCTCTTTGCGTCTCCTCTCTGATTTGATCTGGAAAGGGGCGATTGAAATGCTGAATACACGCCTCCGCAACATGGCACAGGACTCGAGCTGACTGTCCTTGCTCTGAACGAGCCCAAAGTTCACATTCCCGGCTGAATGTCACACGAAGATGTGCCGTTACATTCTCAAGCACGCTTCGCTAAATGATTTTGTCTGAAAGCAATTTAGATGAATTCTCATGGCTAAATATGCAGTTAATACAGCGTGGGTATTACTTATTGACAAAGTGTCCTTCAGCCTGGGCTTTTTTTTTTTTTCTTTTCTTTTTTTTTTCTCAAGCAAATGCTCCAAAAAAAGAGAGAATGAGAAATGTGCAGGGGGGGGTTTGTCATAGTTTGACCAATCTAAGCTTTTTGTTAGACCTTCTTCCACCTTCAGCGAAACAATTCCCCTGGATAAAGGAGGGCGTGGAAAATCACGATGCGTGTGTACCAAATGTAGGGGCGAACAGCGTGGATAGGTACGGAGCTTACATGCTGATCTGGTAAGCTGTAGATTGAATTGCATTACCTTGACTCAATGACAAAATCCCCATGTTTTGTAGACTTTGCAAACGGAGAAGCTCACGAGTTGGCTTTTTATAATGCACATCACCTGGACCCCGTTTGAGCCAGAGTTAAGGGCTTTGATATCGCCAAAAGATTCATAAGTCGCTCTCTAGCAGCAGGGATGAAAATGCTGTCAAGGTGAACAATATTCGCTCATTTTACAATGCTTAAACGCCTTGAGTAGCCTTGGCCGGTGTCAATAGCGAATGCCCCTTTATGCACTTACACAGAGATGCTGTGTCTACGCTATTCCACCGTAATCTGCCCCGGATGACAAACTGTGCGGCTAAAAGTTTTAAGCGGCGCGGAAAAGTGCTGCTGCGTGCGAGTCCTTGTCTTGTCGAGCTCCCCTGCCACTATTGTTTTATTTTAAATCTCTCAGTTTCTCTCTCTTGCATTTATCTTTGTGTGTGTGTGTGTGTGTGTGTGTTCTTGATCTAGATATTGGCATTACGGATCCAGCTTTACCTTAGTGATAAGTGCCAGGGAAGCCTTAATCTTAGCTGGCACTACCCTGTTCCTCTGGGTCCCTTTTCTTTTCCGGTCTGCCTAAGTTTCCCCACACATAATCAAAGGAAGCAGATGCTACTAGTCAAACCTTACCCTACAGGGGATTCTGGGAAATTTAGTTTGTGTTTGTGTAAGCGCACCTTTGGCTTCTGCGGAGTGGAAGGGTCTCTTGTCACCCAAACAAGCCAAGTTTACCTCTTCACTTTCCGTTATAACAAATAATGCAGTTTTAGCGAAGACCACATCTGTTGCTTTTTGACCTTTTTGGACTTGTTCAGACAAGGAAAGGATCTGCAACCTGGACTTTCTGCTTCATGATTGTTTTTCAGAGTCTCAGGAGGAGAAACTCTTACTCCTACAGTCTACATTCTCCATCTGCCTGCATATGCTATTCGTTGTCCATATTTTAGATGTGTTTTAGCACAGTTTTAAGTAAAAGTAATATTAATATAAGACTTAAATATTCTGATCAGCACTTTCACTATTGTTCATATGCTTGCGGAAGAAGTCTTATATTCTCAACAAGGGTTACAGTAAAATCAGAAATTCATTATTGCATTTTAAAATAAATGTTTTTCAAGTGAAAATATTTAAAAATTTATTCCTGTGATGCAAAGCTGAATTTTCAGCATCATTATTCCAGTCTTCAATGTCACATAATCCTTCAGAAAAAATATAAATTACTTAAAATAATTTCAAGAAAGATTATTATTATTAGTATTAGTATTTGATATTTAATATTATATATATATATATATATATTTTTTTTTTTTTTAATATATAATATTTACTTGTTGTCTTTTACAGCCTGTTTGATTGATTTTAATGTGTTGTTTCTGAAAAAAAAATTATAAATAAATTACATATTAAAAAAATGCAAAAAATAAAAAATAAAGTAAGAAATTCAATTGTTTATTAAATCAAAAAAGCATATCTAATTAATTCAAATCATGAAACTTAAAAATATTTAATTATTTGAAAATAAGGTTTTAATAACTTTGGCCTATTACATACTTTATTCTAGTGTTAAAATTGAAAGGTGCACAACCCTGCGCTGCACGTTTCTGTGAATTGTATAAACTTTGTTGCACTGTTGTAACCAGTCACCAGTGTTGGCACTGCAAATGGTGATCAGTCTGAATGCTCTGTGTGTTTGTGTAAGACTGTGAATAAGTCTGAATGATTATGACACATCTGCACAAACAGACTTTGCCCTTATTTTTCTCCTGGTCCAGGCATCATTCTGACATGTGGTTGTCTGTTGGCGTAATCAGGCTTGTTAAAAAAAATCCACCGGATCCCCTCCGGAGTGGGTTTAGCCATGTCCCGCTATCCCGGGGATTACAGCTTCCTTGAAAGGATTAGCACAATGCTGATTAGTTTGATTTCATTCTCCAAGCCAGAAAAAAGCCAGTCCTCTTGATGTTTATGAGATTTATTTTAATACATTTCCTCTTGTGGAAACAAATTATGCAGACTTTTTTTTTTTTTTTTGCAAAACTGTCAATTCAGAAGCTTGCGTTTTTCTTGCTATCGTTCTCGCTTACTCTTCGTCCTGTGTTGAGAGCGTTTCTTCCCAATCGAGCTGAGGAGCAAAGCTCCCTGATTAGTTGAAATAAAGAGTTAATAAAACAACATTTCTTTCCATTTTGTGCCTGGGACAGGGAACGCGTCGCCCCTGTCGTGGTAATTAAGGATGGCTCTGTGCAGGCAAATGTTTGAGGAAATGGAGGCTGAGTCGCTGAGGAGACGATGAGGGAAGAAAGGAAAGGTCACGCTGCTTTGTTTTTGCAAACGGGGAGGCTTTGGGCTGTAAGGAGCTGATTTGTGAAGGTGCCTGGATCATGATTGGAATAGTAATTCGAGGAGAGGCTGCTGTCAGTCTGTGGTATAGGTGCGTCTGTTGAGTCCATGCAGAGAGATGCTAGCGAGCGTGCGCTGACCGATGCAGTGAATTGCAAAATGCTTTAGGCATCTCTCAATTTTTGTGTGTGTGTGTATGTACAGTATATGGCCAACACAGCAAAATAGGCAGCAGGATGCTTTTAGCTCCAGTATGTGAGAGAAACCTGACCAGAAGATTTCAGGTCAGCAAGAAATCAAAATGTCTTTCATGGTTTTATTGTGAATGATTGATTAACGATACTGATTTACAGACATAATGAATTCATGAGTTTAATAGAATTCAATTTTATTTGGAATACTGCCGTTTCTTAATATGAAGCTAAAATGGCTTTTAATTACTGAGGATTGTATGATATTCGAATAGTATCGAATGCTCTTAATAATTGTATGGTCTTCAAATAGTATTTAAATGCAAAATATTTAAAATGTTCCACTTTAGCATGATTTCTTTAGTTGGATTTCAGCACTACTTCCGCACAATTAAAGTGCATTAAGTACATAATCAGTTGATCAGGTTTAGCAGACTTACCATTTATACAAGTATTTTAGTATACATAGCTTGAAGCAAATGTACTTTTAAATACATGTGTGTATTTATTTTTCAGTAGGGATTTTTTATGCATTTTTAAACATAAACTAAAATCACTACAGAAATCATGTCATTAGTCTCTGCAATAAATTAGTATACATTTCCACATTTCTAATGAATGATCTTTTTCTTCAGTTGCTAACAATTTGGGTTTTTATACATGAACTTTCAGATTTGAAATAAAAAAAAATTCTGTAAGTTAAATTGTTTGTGAGAGTGTTTTTAAAGTAGGGGTGCACCGATCCGATATTAGGAAAAATTAACAGATCCACTGGCCGATCCAGTTTTTTTTTTTTTCTTCCTCCGTCGCAGCCAGGTACTGTAAATATAGGTCTCAGCGTCGCAGCAGATCCTACGTCATTCATTAGCAGC
>JAUCMS010000012.1:4775718-4789681 GCA_032357445.1 Enteromius radiatus | reverse complement strand
GGAATGGGATGGCACTTCAGTTCATAGAATGAGTAAAGGCAGGTGAGCGAAAACTTTTGGTAATATAGTGTATATGTTTTTTTATCTTAACTTGTTTAAATATTTCGCAAATCCTGTGTAGTCCGAAGGAAAGTGAAAAGTAAGAAAGATCTTGCTTGTTGGGAAATAAAAAGTGGTGCCTCATAATGTCCTCTGCTAAGTCTCTTGCTAGGTTAAATTTATACTGTATTCACTGTGCCGGTTCTTCGGTTTTACGACTTTTATAAAAGTCATCATTTTTCTCTGCCTTTGAGAATGTGTTGAGTTGACAGGCCCGGGTCGGCTCTCCATAAAGAGATCTCTTTTAGCAGAGAGCAGGTACCCTGTCCAGCCTCAACAGTGGCAACAGCCTTATCCCTGCTTAGCATTTATGAGTTCTGCAAATCATGTAGCAGCTCAGCCTTTGGCAGCCTGACAAGATTCTCCAGACTGGAGGCTAACGGGCCTGTCACTCGGCGCTGGTTCGGCCCAACAAAGGCTTGTCAGGGAAGGTGAGGTCTGCTGCTCGCAGTTAACGAGACGCTGAACTAACTTGAGAATTTCTTTCTTTCTTTCTTTATTTTTTTCATTTGAGTGAGATATCCACCCCGAAGGACATGGATTGATGGTGACTGAGACAGTGCGTCTGCTAGATTGAAGGGAGGTGCAGGCTTCCCGTGTAAAGCTTAGCAAGGTGAGGTCGCACAGGTCATATTTGCAGAGATTATGGGTTCAGGAAGTCTAGACCTACATATTTCTAAACGTAAACTTTGACTGCTGCGCACTGGTGGGTTTTTAGGAGTAAAGTGCAAATCAACATGCAAAAAGATACGAAGGAGTGAAATAAACAACCTCTTTTGTCACGGATGCTTGCCAGCAAATGACTAATGCAAGAAGCATAAAGAAACTTGGAAATTG
The DNA here is from genome assembly GCA_032357445.1 of Enteromius radiatus. Taxonomy (NCBI): domain Eukaryota; kingdom Metazoa; phylum Chordata; class Actinopteri; order Cypriniformes; family Cyprinidae; genus Enteromius; species Enteromius radiatus. Next base: position 4,788,745 of record JAUCMS010000012.1, on the reverse strand, counting down.
GAGGCCGGAGGCACTTTGTGTGGATGTCTGGATCTTTAGAAATCGTGCTTTTACAACCACAACCATGTGTGCTGTCAGACGGGAAAGCACTTTTCCATGACACAGGATGTCACCTGAAAGATGACTGGGTGTGTTTTCGCTGCCTCCCTTATTTTCAGAGAGTTGAAAATGGCCGTCATTTCCCTATGCTGTCTCACAGAGGCTGTGTTTATCGAATTTCATAACACACTCTCCGAATGCAGTGCTGGTGCAGAGTTAACGCAGATAGTGACTCACACCTGCCTTATTTTTCTTGCTGGAGAACAGAACCAGTCAAACATTTGCACTCGCCTGATCGAATGCATCTGTCAGATGATCCTTTCCTTTTTATTTTTCATACATTTTAAAATGCTACAGTTATTTATTAAATAAATGGGTATTTAAGATCTTAAATCTAAGACTTTTTGGCCACTGAACAATTGATTTCAATGTTTTGATGACTTTATGTTATTTTAAAAAGTTGAAAACCTTATTTAGGAGTATAGGTGTCTTCAAAATGCTTTGCTATGTTACTGCAGCTAACCAGCTAATGACTGCTAGTTTGTCCATGCCAGGTGAAATTGCACTTCTTCCACTTCCATAAATTCTCCACCGAACAAGCATAATGTAATTATGCAGCATTAAAGAGGCTTATTAGATAGGATTATGCCAGACTAGAATGAAAGACTTAAACCAGGACCTTTGACCCCTAATCAAATCCTTTTAAATGAGTGATTCAATGAGATAATCTTTTGCCCCTAGTGTGAGCCATGGACATATAAAAAGGGGTCCAAAAGTGTGAGACCACTACAAAAAAAAAAAAAAAAAATATTTACAGTGAAAAATGAGCATGGATTTTAAAATGTTTTAGTTTTTCGTGTGTTGCTATATTGCATCTTTCTTATTTTTTTGAATAAGGCTTGATTTGAAGTATTCAATGCATGGTTCATTGTTAATTTATTGTGTATAGTTTCTTTTTAGACTTCCAACGCTTTTGGGCCCTATTAAGTAGTATAAGCAAGAGATCTCAAAAATACACAGTCATCCCGAGACGTTTTTCTCATGCAACTGTAGCACATGAAAGCAAATTTGAGCTTCGAGCCCCTGACAGCAATGCCTGCTAACCCTGGACTGTGTTTTAAAAGTGAATTATTATTACACAGTATATACATTCTGCTTGTTCTGTACTGTAATGCCTCCTCTCTCCATCTTCCCTTCCTGCTGTCCTTTAGCAGAACCTTGAGGCTTCATTAAAATTCTGCTGAATACCCCCCAATGTGCAACACACTCTTTCAATCTCCACACCGCACACACTCATGCACACAATTGCCCTTTGTTACGTATACATTTAAGTGGAAATTCATAGCTACCGTGGCTTCTCCAGCGCTCTGCATTTCTCAAAGTCATGTTTACATAATTAGTGTGTGTTTCGAGTGCCTCAGCGATTTCGAACAGCGAAAAAGGTTAGTTTGTTGGGTGTAGAGATGGCCATCGCTATTAGAAAGGAAGAGCGCGATGCTTCTTTTAAAGACTTTACACCACTGCAGTACTGTCTAGGTCCAGCAGGACTCGAATGACCTTTTCACCTGCGATACAGACTTCTGGGAAAGCATTGATTCGCAGTGGCTAAGTATGTGAGTCACCCGGAGTAGAGGTGTGTTTGACTTTGTGTGTGTGTCAGAAGCGATGACAGTTTGTAGTAATTAGAAGAGAAGGTAAATCCATTAAGTTGATCTTGGGAAATGGCACGTCCCTCAATCTGTTATGCTGTAGGTGGTGAACAAATTTGCCAGGCCCCCCCGAGGTCACCCGAGATGTATAGCCCTCCCTCAGCTTGCGTTCGCTCACCGCTGTGTAGAGGCGGGACGCAGGGCAGGAGAAAGAGATGATATTTCCCTTCAGAAGGAGTACATGCCGTGCCCTCCGCTGTTAATTACCAAAGATTGACTCGACTTATCAAGCGGGTGCAGCGTGCAATTCATCGCCACGACTCGTCTCGTCAGCGAGGGGTCTCTGCTTTTTACTCAAAGCGTGTGTAAGGGCGTAGACGTGGCATTTCAGAGGAGAGATATGAAGAGGTAGGAGTAACTGAAGAAAGTGTGACAGATAACGCAAGCTGCTTTACATGAGGCTGTCAGGCTTCCTTCCCATCAACCCCTGGCATGAATTCAGGGAACGGCACAACAACATATACACTGTCTCAAATTACACAAAAAGACGAAAGAAGTATATATTCCATTCACGATCTTCATAGATAAATGTAGTTTTAATTCGTGATATATGTTTCTGTAGATGCTGCAATTTTTAGCCTCCAGTATAATCGAATTAGTTTTTGAGCCTGCATCCATTTCAAACAGCTTGCATATGTGTGTATGTTATATATATATTGTATGGTAGACTTAGTAATAAGAGTAAATGTCTATAAATCAATAGTTTTATTAGTTTTTATTAAATTATGTTATTCGCTGTGCTTCATTGGATGAGTTAATAGTCTCATGCAACATTTGTAAAAAAGCAAAAAAAAAAAAAATCAATGTTTTGTCATAATTCATTTCAAAGCTGGTTAGTTTGGTTAATGTGTTGTTTTTTTCGCTTGTAACTTATTTGATGTATGACCAAATACTGTTTTTTGTTTCTTTTCTCGTAATAATAATAAGCTACAATGTGGTTTCAAGTCAGGTCATGTCATTGTAGTAGAATCAGTTATATTGTAAATCTCTTTCAACTGCTTCTGTCTCGTAAGATCAGTGACGAGCGCTAGTCTAGAACAATGGCAGACCACACGTTGATATGCGAGAGAGGTGGGCCGATCGAGCATTAATCCATGTGTTTGCAAGTCTGTATTTGCTTGCATTCATCATTGTACACCCACAAATCCTAGTAATCACGTTAGGTGTGACAAAGTGGCTATTTGTATGCTCATGGACAGGGAGGAATATAAACGCTCTTTGCAGTGAGCGAGGCAGAGAACAACAACCCCGCCGAACTCTCAGTTTGAAGGTTTCTATTTCCAAGTAATCCCCAACAAACCTGGCATCGGCTCTCTTACGTTCCATTGCTCTGAGTGCGTGCTAAACAACATGGCGAACTTTCAAACATTACCCAAAAGCCCTGTTACGGCAGAGGTGTGTAGGCCTTCAAGAAATTTATGGCCTGCATCTTCCTTTCACGCTCAGACAAACCCCAGGGCTTAGATCTAAAGGTCCTAATCATACGCCGCCTTCCGCTTACACCATTCATCAGAATGTCTCCTGCGCTGAATTATTCAGCTTTTTTGTTTCAACAATAAAAACTTTCCTCTTTTTTTAATAATTATTTTCATTTTAAAGAGCAGCCCACAGCGCTTTTCTCTTCCCATCTCTGTTTGGTTTGTGGCCACAGTCGATCAATATCTGCTCTGCGAGCTGCCAATGAGGAAGCAGAATTCCCTGCCTAATTGCAGCGAAGGGCTAGACTCGTCTGTATGTTTTCTTGTGCGTTTATTTTTAATCTATGGCGGCCGGGGGTCTCCAGCGGCTCGAGGGCTGCCTGTGGCCATAACCATGCCAATAGACAACAAAGGCCTCGTGGAAGTGTCCAAAAGTCTCATTTACTAGAATAAACTCTAGTTTTTTCATAAACGCACAACTTGAAAATACATCACCGGAGGGCCTCTTTTTAACACTTCAGTGTATATATAATTTATCGTCCTTTATTTTTTAATTATCCTTTTCTTTCTACTTTGAGAAATATTTCATGTGTTTTGCGAGTGCCAAGTAATAATTGCTAATTAGTCCTTGAGGCTTTGGAGCAGAACGAGAATTCCTCACTCCGGCGCCTGATGTGCAGTGAAAACAGAATAAAGTGGAGGCTTGTGCCGAGATAAATACGTAATCACTCTATCAGCAGGTATCAAACAAACAAAGTAGAGAGCTTTGCGATGCTAATCTCTCAGAATGTAGCACCCAGTCTCTGTCGTTTTTTTTTTTTAAATAGCGGAACTGTGTTTTATTCTTTATACCAGGCGTGCACCGGCCTACAGCGTGCAATCTTGTGGCTTGGATTTGTCGACACTTCTTGCTGAGGTCTCACGTGAAGGATTAGCGCAAGGGGAATTAATGCGGAGTTGACAGGAGGGAGGCAAAGGCAGGATGTAGCCGGGCTCCGGATGAACCTCAATCCAAATTTCCCCCTTGGCCAAAGTGCTCATCCACAGATGAAAGCCAAACCCCGGCTCTGATATGCTGATCAAAGCCGTCCGGCACAGGACACCAAAGCAGCACCTGGAATTTCAATGGAGAAATACCAATATTACGATTCATAAAAAGGAAGTTGGAGCTTCAGCCCCGTGTAAACAGGCGCCTGGAGTGTTTCTCAGTGGTTCATTTATCCGGGAACAATGCAGAGTTCTTAGCTCCCTTCAGTGCTGTGTTTTCACGGAGAGTAATCTAGCTAATTAAGGCACATTAGAAAAGTTAGCCTTGTGGTGAGCACTTCAATCATACGTTTTAATGGGTAGCAGAGTCCTCTGTGCTTAAAGTCATCAAAACTTTTCCCACCTACAGCTATAGGTGAGTGTGTGAGATGTTCATATCGGCGGTCAAGGCGGTTTCCAGACCCTCGTCTGCCAGAAATGACCGTCATCATTGTTCATTAGGGGAGCAGATGGCACCGGCACGGCTATTTCTCCCCGTGCACGTCACATACATTAAATAGAGGAGCTCAAGGATGGACGTTAGTGTCATTTTCCAGTCACAAAGTCAGATCATTAGTCATGTGGTGAGATTGCTGTCTGGAAGTGCGACTTCCATCACAGGTGATAATAAAGACGCTTTGCTCAGTAGATAAATCTTTCTTGAGCCCTGCATGTTTGAACGCACATACAAACACACACACAGTCATGCTCGATGTTTGATCAGACAAGTGTACACCACAGAGCGGGCTGATATCGTCCCAGAGTGTTGTACGCTTCTGAACGGTTTCCACAGTCCATAAAAGAGTACGTAAAACAGGTGGTGTGCCGGGGGCAGGAGGGTCATGAAAGCAGCCAGCAGTCCGTTACTAAAGCAGGCCGGTTTTTATATGCCAGGTCACATGTTGACCATCGTACCACAAGTTAACCACAGCAACTTGTGTCAACTGAATATTTAGGGATGTATTGATTCATGATGCAATATGATTCACAATACGATTTGCTCATGATTTTTTTTTTTTTTGAGGAAAATTATAAATGAAAAGAAAACTAAATTGAAATTCTTAAACAGACTCCATATCAAAGAAATAAATAGCAAATACAAATAAAATCTTTTCATACGGTATAAACAAAATTTAAAATTTCATTTAGAATTTTGTGGAATTCCATTTAGAATTCCACAAAATTCACTCTCTGACAGCAGGGGGCACTTATGTAACAGCAGTGATGCAGCGTTTCCTTGGTTACTGCTGTAAACAAAGCAGTTCTACATTTATAATCATCACAATACTTTATGGAGGCAAGATACATTTATATAAAGTCCCATCTTAATTGTTGTACAATTTGTTTAACCTCTCAACCGATATGTTTTAAATTACACTTCAATATTTCCCCTCCTTGAGCACAAGATATATAACATTATTGAAGAAAAATAAAAAATATATATTTTTGGCAACTTTACACTAGTAGGCTTTAGTAGTACACTTTACTTACATGTATATATTTATATTCATATAATTTATATATAAATATATTTAAATTATAAACACAATTTTTTTTAAATATACATGCAAGTGTTTGTATTTATAAATAAATAATAAATATACAATGTAAACACACATATTATGTGAACAAACTGTGATTTGATAATCATGATTAATCGATTGACAGTACTATATATATATATATATATATATATATATTTTTTTTTTTTTTAATTTATAGGTTTTTAAAACTTGAAAACATATAGCTGCTTTTATTATTTAGGATGAGGGTTCCTTAATCATATTCTCTGCTTCAAAAAGTTTGAGATTCCTTGTACTACTGAGTTCTAGCATTTGCAAAACTGGAGAGGATGTTTTACCAATGTAGTGCTTTGTCTACATTTCTTGAGGTGCTTTTCATTACGATTCTCGCTTCTTTTTGCACAAGAAGCAGGTTGGTGGTTGTATTGCTTCCATTTCAAGCGGGATTCCATCTGGAGCCCACTGCTAAATGCATTTGGAGGGAATATTACCCAGAGGCTCGAGAGAACACCTGTCTCCGAACGGCCTGTTCTAACTGCTCCACTCCAAGACAGTTTTACAACAAGTCAGAGGATGACATTAAAGTGCTGAAAAAAATGAGAAGTCAGCACCTGAAGGACATTACCCGCTCTATTATAGTGCTAAAATGCACCGGTGATCGTAGCACCTCTTGTGAATGTCATATGTGAGGTCTCATATCCTTCCCCCCCGTGCTATTTATCGACCTTTCGGATGATAAGTTTTATAAGCACAACTTGCTGTGCTGTGGAGGGTGAAAAGGTGGCATGTAGCATGCATCCTGAACGCGATTTTTGCTATTCGACAAATTTCATTGCACTCTTTGCTTTCTGACTGCGAAAAATAGCCAGGGTTTTCTTTGTGCTCTCCTCTGTGTGACTATCACAAATCACGTCCTTTAGTAACACCTTCATATTAAACTCGGCCTCTGTATTTTGACTTCCAAAACGTCTCAGCTCCCACGGACTGGAAAACCCCGCCATGTGAAAACAAATAGCGGTTCCTCACACCCGGGGGCAGAGGTGATGGGCCGCAGACAGAGCAGAAATCTCCGGCACTCTGAGTCAAATCTGATGCCCGGCGGCAGGCCATGAGGCAGAAATCACATTCTCACTTCCCACGAGAGAGTCAACAGGAGCAGCGGGGAACAGAAATGTGAATATTGGATATCCCTAGGTGACAGGCAAACTCAAATAACCTTCAGTACAGCTGTGGATCAGTGAATCCACCTCAGGAAATAAGATGGAAGGGAAAATTCAGAGCGTGGTATAATAAAAAGACAAAATGGCAAAATTCTGTGACGTGCAGACCGTAGCGGAGCGATAAGGACGGACGGGGTCTGATTACTTCATCTAAGCTTTTATAAGAGGATAACTCAATATCTTTCTGCTCTTGCACGGTGTCATGAATAATACGGGGAGCGTGTAATTTGGGGATCTGCATGTGAAAATGCGTGTTTGCGCGTGCAGTCGGATCTTATTATTCAGCCGTGTTCAGTGGCGTCGGGAGCTTAGTATTTTCCTTAAATTCATGGCAGTGAATAATTTGACTTTTTCGTTTTATATCTGAGTGACTTTTGACAATAATACAGTGATACTATTATCTTCGACGGCGGAGGAAGATGCGTTTCGCCGGCTTAACTGCAGCCGTCTGCGCTCTACGCCGTAAATCTCACCATTTTACGACCAGATTCATATTTTGCCAATGCGGCTGTGTGGAAATGCCTGCCGTCTACATCTATACGCAAGCACTGAAAGCACATGCGAGCTTAACAAATTCAAGTATTGACCTCACCGTTCTGCTGATTGATAAAGCGGCCGATGCACAAAGAAGCCTTAGAAGAGATCAGATCTATAGTCTTGCTTCCCACGGAAGCGGATAAAACGAAGCTAGGTCCCTTCTTTCTTCAGAGGTTGCACGAAGCTGCATTAGTGAAGCTCACAGAGAGAAATCTGCGAGTAATAACTCAGAAAATCGAGTAATTAGCACGAGCAGCTGTAACACAATGACCCCTATTCATCAAAGCCATTTACTCTAGGTACAATTTGAAGCGAACCCTTTGCTTGGAGGGAGTACTTATCAGGTATCTTTTTTTTCCCCCCAATGTTGTCTTTCTGCTCCGAGCTGAAGACAGTGAGCTCTCTGTGTAGAGTTAAACATCCCGTGGTTGGATGGAGGGGTTGGAAGGTGGCGAGATGCTAACTCGGAGGTCGGGCTTCGACATGGAAGGATAATTATCCAACGCAGGGAAAACGGGGGATAAAGTGTAGCGTGTGCTAATTGCAATAGTTGTAATAATTGCACATAATTTAGGGGTGGTTGAGAATTATGCTGACTATAGGACTCATAAAGACACTGGCACTTCAGTTCCACCGGCAGATGTACGGGAACAGGTAGCATCAAGCATTAAACACTAACCCCTTTGAAATGACCCAGGAGAAAGCAGGAGATTGGAGTGCAAGGGGACAGATAAAGATATCAAATGAGCTTTATTGTGGTACGTTCAATAAGCGGCTCTCGCAGCATGATAGTTCACTTGCGGTTCATTGGCATTCAGAACTTGTTTCTCCAGAGAGAAAAACTGCTTGTTTTTTGTCACGCAGTCACCTATCAGAGCAGCATGTTAACATGGCAGTGTGTTTATCCTGTTGAGTGATAGGGTGCCATCACATTGGAAGCTCAAGTTGACACGTCCCTCTTTGTCTTTGCCATCCCCTTCAGCCCGCAGTCAAAAATCGAATCCTGGAAAATCTGGATTCCTGCAGAGAGATAAGGTGCTTATCCACCTCATAACAATTCGCTCTTGATTTAAAAATCAGTTGTTTCATGTTTTTATATATATATATATATATATAAACATAAACATATAATTAAAAATATTTAAATTTTTTTAACTATTATTTAATCAGAATACACTTTTGCATTAATACAATATGTATTAAATACAATATCCCTCTTTTAATAATAATAATAATATATATAATAATATTAATATTAATTTAGTTATGTTCACATGTGTTTGCCATATGGACCAATTACTTTTTTTTTACTACAATATCCCTCTTCTATGACAATTAAAATTCATGTTAAATTTTAATAATAAGGTATGCATCAAAATGGCCAGCTGAACAATTGTCCTTATATCTTAATGAAAAAATAGTTGTAATAAAATAAAAAGCCTACTTAAAAATAAATCCTCGTAAAGAAAGCCATATCATTAACTGCTTTTGTATTTTTTTTGGCACATTTACAATTTATATTTAATTATATAAAATTAATTATTTTTTTTATTTTCATTTATAAATAGCATTTTTTTTTTCTATATCTTGTATATTCTGAACTCTCTTTGACCCATGTAGGTTGCCACTTGGTAAATAAAAGCACAAAATGCTGCTTTTACTACGAGACCAAGATATCTATGCGAACGTATTACATAAAACATGCTTGAAGACAAAACAAGCAAAAACTGATTTTTTCAACCCCATATTTTCTTCCTCCAGAATAAAATTATTATTCTGCCCCCATTTCCTATTTTAATCCCTCACTATTCTGTCGGTCCCTACAGGCCATTATTTTATCATGAATGCAAATTCATTGTTTCTTGCTGATGACATCCTCTGTCAATACAGCTTTCAGAATTGGGAGAGCGGCGAGAGCTAATACGCCTAATATTAATAACACGCATCTATAAAATAACAATCACAGATATGTTTTCTCCCCTTCAGCGCCCTACACATGCATCAATCCGCCTGGATGTGGATAAGCAGTATTTTAATGGAGTCTCATCTGAAGAGGTAGTAATGAATGTGACAGGGATTTGCTGGAGACCAGAATGAATGGCTTTCCTTCTGCGTTTGCATGCTGATGCATACGCACTTCTCTCATTTGATTGTAATGCAAACGGCACGATGGCAACCGTTAATCAGTGCCGAGGTGTAGAGATTAGTATCTTTAAGTGGAATAGACGGAGGGGGGATTTGACCTGGGCTAACTTTGATAAGTTAACTTTGGCACTTTGTCTCTCGGGTCTGCAGGCCGCTGGAAAACTGGATTAACTCCACATGTTCTTCTGAGCTGTCCAGACTGTAGAAACTTGAATGCACTCAGAAGTACACTGTAAGCGTACTAAGGTCATCGCATTGAGTTTTAAAGATTCAAATGGTCTTGTTTTGTTACCTAGGCTGATGCATGACTCATTTCTTTTACCGAAAGAGCTCTTGTGGCTTGACATTTTCTCAGTTTGCTTTGTGATTTTTCATGTTTTGCCTCCACAAGCTGAATGGCAATGTGGCAAATTAAATATTACAAGTTTTTCAAAGAGGTTTGATCCCTAAATGTTTAGTGATTAATTCTTCAGTAGGTGCTGGTGTAGCTTTCAGAGAAGTGCGGTGTTTGATATTTTAAAATGGTGTAGTCAACTTTTACCAGGCAGAAATATCTCTGTGGAAACCATCTATCGAACAGCAGTGCATGTGTGTGTGTGTGTGTGTGTGTTTTCCCCGACAGGTTTTTGTACCCGTAATGACCAGCTCTCCCCGTGCCCCTCTCCCCGCAGGACACAATTACCATCTCTACGCAGAGGACAACCTCTGTCATGTAAATGGTCCAAACCCCTCGTATTAGGCTGAAAAGGGTTCTCTTTTGCCCCTTGAATGGATAGTGTTTTTTGTTTTTTTTTGAGCCACATTTAAAGAGACACAAACAGCTCCTGACTTCAAAGAAATGAACGTGAAATGACCTTTTCATGATGCTGAGTGCACATAAACACACAGATTTAAATTGACCTCTTCCATACATATTCATGCCCAGAGCGTTCACAGAACCTCAGAAATATGACCAGAGATGGTCCGCGGTAATTGAGGTGTTTTGAGTCTATAACCTTGAGTGCATTTTAGCCCTGATAAACACAGCAGGTCAAAAGTTCCTCTGTGTGTTTTATGACAGAGCTTGGCTGAGGCTTTGAAATAAAATGACTTGTTTGTTGAATGTCATCTGGGTGGAGAGAAAAAAAGCATCCATTCATCCATATGTACACATATTGTATAAGCTCTTAAACCTTGCTATCTGCTGCGTGATATATGAAGTTGAAGCATCATCCAAACCTTCATGGAATGCTTTTAAATGATTAATTTGAAAATACGGTGATGCTTTATGTTAACTTTGGAGAGCTAAAAAACATAAGTCATTTATTTTCAATATTCTCTCTATTTCTGAATCTATATATTAACCTATTTTAGATTTGTATAACCATTTGTATATATTTTAGATTTGTATAACCAATATAACCAACATATATTTTAGATAATATAACCAATATTCTGTTTTATTATGCCAAATATGAATATCAGTGTTTTTAAAGCATTTTAAATTTATTCCAAATTAATAACTCAGTAGCGATTTATTTATTCATTTATTTATTATTAATATATATAATTAGTGAAATTCCATTCCTGTTCAATTATTCTTTTTAATCACTTTTTCCCCCGAATCAGATCAGTAAATATTGGTCACAGACATTGAGATTTACTTACTCACTAAAAACTTCCAAAGATGTTTTCTTGCCATTTAAGTATTTTTTTTTGACATAACAAAGTGGTTATATCTAAGTATGTGAGTGGTTTACTTGTTTTTTTTTTCCATTAAGACCATAATATTGTCAGATAGTCAGACGTATTCATAAATGCAGAACTCCAGAGGTGGGATTTATGGCATGAACCAATCACAGCAGAATATAACCAGTCATATCGAATTATATTGCGATGCAGGCATTGCCTCCAGTCACGTGACTTCCATTCATTCCCATTCATTCTCAAATACCCCCCCATCAAATCCACCGACATGTTTTAGGGGGTCTGTTAAACATGGGCTCAGGGGAGGCAGCATAAGCTAATCTCTTTGTGTCAGAGGTGTGCTTATTATGCTGTAGAAATGTATGTAGGCAGCTGATTGGGTTTGGGAACATAGGTAGGCTGATACAGTAAGTTGATCCACTAACCCTTTAGTATTATAGTCTGTTGCTTTAGTTAAACCGTCTGTTAAATGACTTCTGACTTTTAGCATGCATTTAGTTTGTGCTGCACTCCACAACATGGCATATTTTTTTAGGGTGGTTTGTTAGAGCAATCAATACACATTCATACATAAAATATAAACTTGCACTGGAATTGTGTTTGTGTATGTGGTTGTCCGTATGTGTGAAACAAATTGTGTTACGACGCCTCAGTAATTGCGTCTGAGAACACACAAAGGCTGTCTCGTTGCTATGTGACAGCAGCCGTAGAATGAAGGCTTTTTCTCGCCTTTGATTTGATGGACAGGTCTATTGTGGGGGGAGGGTGTTTACGACTTTTACAGCAGAAGGAAGATGACAATATGTTTACCCGTATCATAGAGATTTCATACGTGGAACAGAATGCTGCTGCTGTTGCTATCTGATTCCTCAAACGCCGTCCGCTAATATTGGGTTTGCTATGCGTCTTTTGTTCTTTCGAGGGGACACGGATATCTCATCAAGAAACATCAGAAGTGGGTTCGGAAATTTCCAGGGATGGAATTTTACATCTCAGAGACTGTGAAATAGTAACCGTTCTTTGGGTAGAACATCTATTAATGCAGAAAAGGTCTAGCGTGTGATGTTTCTCCGCGTCTAACAAGAGCTATCATGGTTGGCAAGACATCATTAGTGAGGGTGTGTGCTTGCTTGATAGACTGTCAAAGGACATGTGAACTCATGAGTATCATTTTCTCTGTCTTCCTTGTGCCCAATTATCATAGAAGTTTCTTTTTAAATGCATAAAACCAAGAGACAAACCGTTCTGTCTTTCTACTGCTGTCACTGCTAATTCTGGCATTCAGACATTATAGAGCCCCACAGAAGCAAACTATTTATCTTGCAGTTTGTAATCTGACACAAACCAATGTAATAGCCAAATAAAGTTCAAACATGAAATATTGAAGTGTACCGACCTGAGATGTTGACGAAAGGTGATTGTCATCACATTTGGAGGTGGGTGAATCTAACAGAGCTGGTCAAGAACATATTACTACTACTACTCCTAAATTCTATTTATATTATTAAAGTGCCCTATTAATAAATAAAAGTTCATATTTTGGTTTTGGGAGTCCCCAACAGCAGGCTGACATACATGCAAGGTCAAAAAACACTTATAATATGCATTTATTTTTACCTTTCTTGCTCAACAACTCCCCAACGTTTCACTTAAAGGTGCCATAGAATGCATTGAGAGAATATTTTAAATTGTTGTCTGATATGTACATAGAAGGTATGTAGCTT
>JAUCMS010000012.1:4741665-4752373 GCA_032357445.1 Enteromius radiatus | reverse complement strand
TCCTCCTTGCAGATCCTCTCCAGTTCTGTCAGGTTGGATGGTAAACGTTGGTGGACAGCCATTTTTAGGTCTCTCCACTTCATTATTTTATCTGTGTGCTTAGGGTCATTGTCTTGTTGGAAGGTAAACCTTCGGCCCAGTCTGAGGTCATGAGCACTCTGGAGAAGGTTTTGGTCCAGGATATCCCTGTACTTGGCCGCATTCAGTCCAGACTTGGCCCAGATCAGTCGTCCTGTCCCTGCAGCTGAAAAACACCCCCACAGTATGATGCTGACTTTCTACAACTTTCTCCCATCTCCCGACTGCATCTCTGGAGCTCAACCACACTGATCTTTGGGTTCTCCTTTACCTCTCTCACCAAGGCTCTTCTCCCCCGATAGCTCAGTTTGACCAGACGGCCAGCTCTAGGAAGGGTTCTGGTCATCCCAAACATCTTCCATTGAAGGATTATGGAGGCCACTGTGCTCTTAGGAACCTTAAGGGCAGCAGAATTTTTTTTGTAACCTTGGTCAGATTTAAGCAGGAATAAAAAGGAAAAAAGACTGACATGTTCTCAGAATTGTGAGTTTATATCTAAATTACTTAAATTCAATTAATTCAAAGTAAAAAAAAAAGAGGTTTAATTTCACAATTAATTCTCATAATTGCAACTTCATTTCTCAGAATTCTCAGAGTTTATGGTTCTCAAATTCTGATTTTATTTCTCAAAATTGCATGCAACATGCAATTCTGTTCCTGGATTTCATTCTGGTTCATGAAGTATTAATGAGAAAAAATGTTGAATTGTTGAGAATGTAAAAGGCAGAATTATCAGAAACTTGCAATTACTATTTCAAACAACTATTAATCAATCTGCATTTGTATTGGTCAAAACAGAAATATCTGTCGTTCTGTAGTTGAGGTGCTGGAAGGTGGAAATCTGTGCAAGAAATGCTCACACTTTTTGACTCTATGACCTCTTTGTAATGAATAGGATATGATCATTTGCATGGTCTTGTTGTTTTGCTACTTGATTAGGCTTTGGTGCATTCTCTCATCATCATGTCACATTAACACAGTGTTTAGCTTAATTAGCCTAAGTGTGGGGAGGGGGGGTGTTAAAAATGAGTCACTGGTGGGAAAAAAAATGATGTCCACATTTAGAGACAAGTAATTAAGAAAACACTGGGTTTCAAAAATAGGCTTGAATGAAGCGATTATGGAGCTAAACAAGTGCACCTAATTACATGCTCACAAGGTGTTCATGGCAACATAGCGTTGTTATGGAAACACAGAAGTCTGCTCTGTATCCAGGGGGAAAAAAACTGACCCTAGTCTTGTGCTGGAGGGCATTTCCTCATCAACACCGATACCTGCTGTGTGTGTGGGCATTTGTGTTTACGTTATGGTATTTTTACAACCATAAAGATATTCATTCTAGGGTGGATCTAAAAATTGGTTCGGCTGCATTGCAGTGAAGCAAATCTGAATGTTTTAAATGTGCTTACTGTTAATGTCAAGAAAATAACATCAATGCAAAACAAAAAAATTGTGATGGTCTTAAAAAATATGCTTTAAAAAGCAAACAGTTTATATAACACGCTAATTTGAACTGAAAGGAACTGGACATGTTTTCGAGATTCAGGAACTGAGAGAAAGAGACTCCGAAGTCTTATGTGTACCTCACTCAGATAAATGGATAAAATAAAGGAAAAATAGATCAGAACATAAATTGTTAACAGGGGTCTGTCAGGGACAGGGAAGCAGTCAAACTGGCCTACTAACAAGCTTTCCTTCACCATTCATTTGCTCTCTCATCTCTTCTTCATCTCTACTCACCTCCATTATACATGAGTCCTCCTATGAAAAAGTCATAAACGGCAGGAGTGGTTTCTCCACACACAATCTCGCACCACACCGCCTGCCTTGCAGATTAATTAGAGGCAGCTGTCGTCCATTTCCAATAATTAATCGCTGGAGTGGGGAAACTCCTATTCCAGGAGAGCTTGGCAAGCTTACCAGTATGTTAGCTCCAGCGTTGCTTTTATTTGATCTCGCTCTTTACGGGAACAGACTTATCATTCCTGGATGGACCTCTTATAATTAGTTTTTTGGGGAAACAACGTTGTAAAAATATTTCTTAACTGCGCTTTATCATATTGTTGTAGTAACTGATACTGCTACGGTGGCTCAGTAAAGCAAACAAAATGAAATCTCCACAACATAACAGCAACACAATTACCACAAGACAGGGAAAACAAACCACAACACAACAAAACTAGCCCGACACAATGAAAACAAGCTTCTACTCAACAAAATTAGCACAACACAGCAGAAATAAGTTGCAATACAACAAAATTAGCACAATACAATGGAAACAAGCCACAACATAGCACAATTAACTCAACACAATGGAAATAAGTCGTAAAAAATCAACATATGCTAAGGACCAGCTAACACTAACCAGCAGCCATGCTTCAAAACATAGCCTACCTAACCAGCATATGCTGTTTTTCAACTGGCAACACACCAAAATTAGCAAAGCACAATTGACCTTTCGCAAAACCCCGCCCCAAAACGGCCATTGTATATAACTAGTATAGCATTGCCAGAACGTTAGACTAGTTGCTAGACGTACTAGTATTAGCTCACGTTAATTAACTTAAATTTAGCCAGCTTGCTAACTTAGCTAGCAACTTCACGTTAGCTCTCTAAAGTTATATTTTGTCAGTTCACTAACAGGCTATGTGGGGTTTCTCCGTTTTCCCCATTGACCCGTACGCTTTGGCCTCTACAGTCGGCCAATTGAAACAAGCCAGCGCAGTAAAAATAGCACAACAACTAAAATTAGTGCTTTGTATCATGGTGTGGCAATTTCATAGTGTTCAATCTGGAGACTTTGTTGCGTTTTGCACCACCAGGCCACCGTAGATAGATAATCTGCAAAGAAAGAAAATGTTATTCAAAGTTTTTATACTTTTTTCTAAAGAAACAAAGTACATATAACAGCTTTTTTATTAGGTTAGAACAAAGCACAGCTGCTTGACACCTCATTTTATAAGAGGTGAACTTTCTAAGCATACACCCTACACCGCTCTGCTGACCAAAGCTTGCACTCTCTTGGTTTAATTTCACAGGCCTTTTTTGAAATATCAGTGGAGTGCAATCTCAGCATCTCCAGCAGCATCCACTTCTTGCTCAGGGATAGGAGGAAGGGTGTGCTGTGAGCCTGGGGAGAGCACAGTTCTTCAGAGAGGGGCATTCTGCCCAGTTTTCATTAAACCAGGCACCCATGAAGGGAATTTATGAATGACAATTAAAGACATGCTTCAGCATGTTTTAATGATAGTTTCCAAGCCAAAACCGGCGGTAGATACAAAGGTTGCACTTTTAAGTGGCCCGATGGATTAGGGCTGATGGATACAGTTTTACTTTGCATTTTTGAAACCAGTTTCAATGATATGCAGTGTTTTTGCAGGCCAGTTAATAATCATTTGCAGAAGATACAAAAATTCATTTTGCATATGCATTTGTCCATTTCCCTGTATTGTCAGTGTAGTACACCTATAGTGTAGTACACCTATCTATTCTCTCTGAGGGTTTAGCATTGTAATGTTCATTGCAGTGTTTGTATTAGGCACAATAGATGCCAGTGCATGCATCTACTGTAAGCATGTAAGAAATACTGCTGCTGCACATCTATCTAAAAGAAAACGCTTATAGCATACATGAACAACCAGATTTATACAGGTGGAGCTGGGGAAGGTGGAGGGTTTCTGACGTTTCTACAGCAAGCACTAACCAAGTATTTGAATGTTGAAAAGCAAACTCATTGTCTGCTGATACAAAAAGAACCAATCAGTTGCACCATGTGATAATGATGTCATTATCTCTGTTTGAGTTAGACACATCGGACTGTGCCATCTAAAGTTTTACGGCAGAAATTTGGATTGCATAAGTACCACAAAGTGAGTGTTGCACCATTTCTTAGGCAGCAATTATTGTACATGTTGTCTTCAGCCGGCAAATGGCAATCTCCAGCGGCCTTGATTCTGTGAAGAAACTGCTTAATTCATTAGCCCCTAGATTGTGAGATGAGAAGAGGGGGGTTTTAATTGCTCCTGCGGATAGAAACATTTAAGAGCGCATCACAGACACGGCCGTTTGGGTGTCAGGACTATTAAAAGATGTGCTTACTGTGTTTATTCCTGCCAGACTTGAATAGGACTGGGGTTAGGAGGTACTGGTCCTCAGTCAACATCATCATTTTTCTATACATGTATATTTCTGGGTGCCAGATGTATTGCATAATTAAGCACTTTGCTGCCTGTATGTATGCATGCATGTGTGTGTGTGTTTGTGTGTGCATGAAAACTAAATGTGGCAACAGCAGCTTTAGTTCAATCCTTCACTGGTTTACTCTGTAAAGCCAATAGTTTCATTGTTTCAGCTTTTCCTGTTTTCTAGCTTTCACACATGAAGCGGCGGTGGCCGGTTTTGGTTTAGTGTCATTAGAATGGTAAAGTGTGGCGTCCCGCTGGCAGCAGTAAAGCGGTAGGCATGAGAAATGAGCGGCTCAGTCTCGTCTGGGTGCCTGTTTGAATTTTGTTTATTATGCATTTATGCTGTGCACTCCTACGCGGCCGGATCACAGCGAAAACACACACCCACTCAGAGCAGTTAGCGACAAGGACTTCTAGTATTTTCTGATGACAAATATTCGCCTCGTGGCTCTGTTTTTACATAATAAACATTCATTGCGCAAATGGGTGTGGTTTTGTAGAAATTTGCTTGCTTTATTTGTTGACAGTGTTTAACCATTTAGTACGACTTTTCTCGTTAATAAGCAAGCGTTTGCTCATTTGACCACATCAAAGTGATCATGTGGGTGATAAGTAAGTGGAGTTAGACACATGATAACTCATTGATATGAGGTATTATCATTTGTAGCACTAATTATGAGCAATGGTAAATAGCCTTTGTACAGACTTCTAATAATAGCTCATTTTTCTTTGGTTATTGTGAGACATAGAGAGATAAACAGTTTGTATCTTTGATCATTCTGTTCATTTAGTCTTGTTCCTGTAAGTTCAGAGGACACGCACAAGGATTTGCCTCCATCTCCAAAACCTCCTTCACTCAGAGAACATGAAAATGTCTCCACGCTCCTTCTCTCTCCATCCCTCCCTCCCTACCATTCTTTAAATAACTTGAGTCAATGTGGAGCTAGAGGAATCGTGATGCTCGGGGAATGTGAGGACACACCATGCAGACGTTCACACACAGCTTTGCTTCCATCGCTGTAATGTGTGTGTGTGTGTGTGTGTGTGTGTTCAGCCACTGCTGGCACATTTGGCACAAACAGCAGCTCAGAGTTGAGGGTTGATGGAAAGGTAAATGGAGCACTCAGTCCTGAAATGCTGCCAGGAAGAGATTGGCTGAACGGCTAACAAAAGCTGCGTTTCGAATGTTTTCTCACCACTGTCAAATAACAACTATGTACAACTTCTGGACACTTAAAAGTCTCTGAACGTTTATGCATTAGATACTAAATATCAAAGCTACATGATAATGGTTACTGTTAATCTCAATTTTTTTTTTTTTCAAATATCTCACAAAATCACAAGAGAAAAATTGGCGAGCTTAAGAAGTTTCTCTGAAAATGGTGAAATGTCTAATATCAATTTCAATAATTGCAAATTATGTTCATGCTTTTCTATTAAACTGACAAGAAAGACTTATGTGGCACAATAACTAAGTGCATTTATTCAGCAACCACAGTGGCGAACAAAGTGGTCAGGAGTCATGTTTGGATTTATTAGAGTTCATTAATGCTTGCAGTTTTAATCACAGAAAATAACGCAAGCGGCAGACTGGCTGGAAATTGCTCTAGTATACATGTTTGTTGGCATTTTCAGATCATCTGCATTGTTTTAAAGCCCAGAAAGAGCAGCTGCATCATGGTTGCCAGTTTGTAAAGGGCTGGGCTGAAGATGTATCTCTGATTGGGGGATTTTAAACTTGCATTTGGCAACCCCAAACATGAACGCTTGTGGAGGTTTGTTACCAGTGAAAGATAGCAAAATGAGAAATGTTTTTTGGATAAATGATCAGAGCTATCGGGTAATATCACAGATGATTATGCTTAATTAATTGAGAAACAAAAATCATGATCTGTATAACTGTATCTGTTTATCAAACCTAACAAACTAGAAAATTGTCTGTCTATGTTTAAAACTGATGCTACATTATATGTAATGCAATGGCATTCAGGTATTTTTGTAGTGTGACTTAAATGTCCAAATCTTTTGGGGGCCACAGTATCTGCTTAAATGTCTGTCCATATATATTAAGTGGTGCTTCATATATGACCCTGGACCACAAAACTAGTCTTAAGTCCCTGGGGTATATTTGTAGCAATAGCCAAAAACACATTGTATGGGTTAAAATGATCCATTTTTATTTTTTTGCATTCAAATATAAATCATTAGGATATCTTAAAAATGGAAATGTTATTTCTACAGCTTTCAGCTTTTTTTGTGGTCCATGGTCGCATTTATTGACTCTTATACACTCTTAAAGATAAAAGTAAATCTTGGTGGGTTTTCAGTTCCCCAAAGAACCATTCAGCAAATACTTCTTGAAATAACCCTTCTTTAAAGTATTTGAATAATCTAAAGAACATTTTTCCACTATAAAGAAATTGAAAAATGTTCTTTAAGGGACCAAAGATGCCAATCTAACAAAATTTAGGAGATTTTTTTAAGTTTATATATATTTTATATTAAAGTTATATATTTTTTACTAGTTTCATGTCACAAGTTTATCATCCTACAATTTGAAAAGATCAGACTTTGACAACATTTTTCAAGTTGTGTAGTTGCATTCAGCCTGGTGAAGAACTAGTTAAAGCCTAACGGCCCGGCAGCGAAAGTGATAGAAACAAAAGTGACAGCAGATTTTTGGATGAAGTGAGAGGTTGATCTGGAGACTGGCCGGAGTCATCACACACTTGTCTTCTCCTTCAGCAGACATCTGAAAGGATAATTAACAGCGCTTATGACTGTCTCTCCTCGCTGTAGTCTTCGCACCCCGCGAAGGACCGAGACCAGCCTGACATTCACATCAACTACCTGGCGAGCTTTTTATTGATATCTGAGGTAATATAAATCAGTCACGTTGTGATTAATGATTTTTGAAAGCTGTTTGGAATGAGTGCGTAGTGATTTTTAGTCTATCAGCCTGTTAGTTAGGTTGGCGGGATAAAAAGCAATACGTCCTGACGTGGTAGTAAGCGTTATTAAAAACACAGAACCAAGCCCCTGTGTGATTATTAGCCAGGTCGTAAACTCTCAAAGGTCGTGAAAAGGAACGATAAGCTCCGGAGAGTCGCTTTGTCCATCTAAAGGTCATATGTCAAGATATCCATCCAATCCACCTTTTTTCACATTGTGTCACCTAATTTGTCTGTCCAGGGAAAGTGCAGGAGATCTCCCCCTCCTCCTGACCCCGCGGTCAACTGTAATCTGCTAAGAGTTATGTGGGAGGTGGCGTTCGCCAGGCCCAGACATCCAGATGAATAAGGCAGGGACATGATAAAGCTTTTTGAAAACTCCAGAAGAGTTTGGCGTAGGAGAGAGATTCTCACCAGCTGTGTCCCTGGAGAGCTATTTTTTGCTATTAATGTGTCCGCTGCTCTCGCTTTAGCTGTACAGCAGAGCAACGTGGGTAACTGGGTTAGCGGCCTCCCATTACTGAACTTTAGGAGGTGGGAGAAGAAATGCGGTGGGGTGTTAAGAAATGGGAACACTTTTTCCCGTTAACCTTATCACGTCATTCAATCCCAGCATCCTCGGGGAGCTCGGCCTGATACGGGAAGAGACTGGAGGCTGTAGAAGTGAAGAACTGAAATGCTAATGTAGATTGGAAGATTAACTTTGGTGTATCAGGCTTTTATTGTCAGGATCTAACGTTTGTCATCCAAATGATCGTTAGTGCACTATAACCCTTTATCGGCTTTACCTTATTTAACACAAATAAAGGTGCCAGAAATAAACAATAGGAGATTTTCACCTCAGTGTCACTGAAGAGTCATGTTTGCTTTCACAAATATTCTTTCAGTGAAAGCTTCTTGAAATATTTGTAACTTTTTTTCCACAAGTTATTGTGCAAAGGGAAGTTTCCACATGTTAAGGTTCTTCGGGGGTTATTCTCAGAATATTGAGAATATTGATATTCTCTCAAAAAGCATGGTTTGTTAGATAAATTGAAATAGTTTGGCTCTACTGTTTTGCGCACGTAGTATACGAGATATACAGCTGTTTATGCATTTTTTTTCTTAGTTCGATTTTCCTGTTAAAGCATTAGTGAAAGTTCGCCAAATTTACTTTTTTTAAATAATAGCTGAAATAATTCTACAGGAATGCATGTCCTTAGATTTGTGCACATGGTGATTTTCTCCAAAATGACATAAAATCTTTGTTATTCTGTATGGTTTGTTTAATGTAGTGTAAATGTGCTGCTGGTGCAAAAAGAAAAAAAATTAAAAATAAATATATATATATATATTACTTTTATTTTTAAACACATGCATGAATACATTTCAGAAATTGTGTTACGTTTAGATATTATATATATATATATAAGAATATAAATATATAAATGCATATGCATGTAAATATCTTTAAAATATATAATGTATGTGTGTGTATTTATATATGCATAGCAAAGCACAGTGCACACACTTTTATTTTGGATGCAATTAATAATTTGATAACGGCAATAATTAATTTGAATTATAAATTCAAATAAATATTTAAATAAAAATTCCAAAGGAAAGCTACTTTAGAAAGATACTTTAAAACATTTTCACCATCAGCTTTTATGTGAGAAAACTAAAGTGAATTCAGTCAGAAAATCAGTATTGATCATGACCCTGATGGATCTATAGACCCCAAATCATATTAAGAACATTTATATGAACCAATATTTTCACAATTGCTCATGATAAATGCACTCTGCTAAACTGCTTTCCTTTTTGAGACCAAAAAAAGCCTCACTCAAACTGTAATAAATTACAGAACGTGAGGCCTGTGAAGACGTTCCTTCTTGGGAGGCCGAGTGCTGATTCAACACGTAGTTTTGTTTTGTCCTCATTTCACCAAGTAGGATATTTTTACCACATGTACATGCCTAAGAACAGATCGAAATGTACGACCTTTTGACAATATCAGTAGGTTGGTTGCTTTGAATATAGGAGCTGGAGAGCTTCTCTGGTGAAGGAGAGCATGAGCGTCTCTGTGTGTGGGACTGGATGATTCAGCACCAGCCGAAGAGCGCTTCCAAGTGATTATTGGAACAAAAGGAGACACAATGGGGTGTTCAGGGGTAGGAGGGTGTCCCGGAAAAGGAGGTAAACTTTTATGTAACTGTGTCGTGACATTGTTCCGATGAGGACGCTGTGGGTTTTTGTTCTCTGAACGCACTTTGCCATCAGTGTGTGATTCTGTGTGTCACAATATCATTTAGAGAGGGTGGTTTCGAGGAGGAACCGGGTAATTTGAAGTGCGCTCTTGCTCTGGGGGCTGATTAATAAGACGAATATGTTGCATCTAAGTACAGACAGATGTGAATGCTGTCAGTTTACAGCCAGGCTTTTTGTTATATGCATCCAAAAGGAAAATCCAACCTGGTCTTGTAAAAATACCCTTCAACTAATATGCTCATATCGGTCGTTTCTACAATAAGCAGTGAAATATGACCCATCAGAGCATATACAACAATTGCGCCCCTATCGGCAACAGAACATTTGCATATTAATGTTTTGTACTATTTTATTGGCCATGTGGTTCAGGGTTGGTGTAGCTCAGGCTGTAGAGCGATGTGTCATAAGACGAGACTTGATCATGTGATCGTGGGTACTAATCCAAGGGATGCATGCGCTACTGAATCCTTATGAAACATGATTTTTCTGCCTTTTTGTAACGGGTAGATTTAGGGGTGGGTTAGTGTGGTCATTCGTACGAATTACACCTACTAAAATAGGTTTTAATCACATTGAGATCAGTGTGGAAAGTCCACATACTGCATTTAAACATAACACGCAGATGCAATACAACACTGTCATTATTTATACGCCCGCTAGAGGGCACTTATCTTTAAAATGTAAATATAGGTTGTAATACGGTACTTACAAATCGACCTACAGAGTCGTTTTTTGTTGGAGGACAGGCTGAAAAATATGTACCTCTGTGCACTTTTTGTGCAACATCGCTTTTACATGCACGTTTTGCCACAGTTTCAATAAGAAATGTCCACTGAGTTGGGCTAAAACACAGGTTCAATATATAAACTCTGGCACGTTTTATGACGATGATATATGTACGTATTGTTGTGTTTTTATCCGTGGACTTTCGCTAAAATTAATGCTCTACAATGCTGGAAATACGCCCTACACCAAATCCACCTACCCGATTGTTAACAAATGTAAAACTGATATAAAAGGCATTTTATTGATGCAACCGTGTCGTTTTAACTTCCTTTTATGCAGACTGTTAAACCTCTTGGCCTCTCATGAAAACACATCGATATGAAGCTGGATATGTGTGATGATAACATTCAAAAGCATCAGTTTTCAAATCTCCCAGCATTGTTTTAAAGTAGTGCTGGGCAATGATTAATCGCGATTAATCGCATCCAAAATAAAAGTTTTTCTTTACATAATATATGC
>JAUCMS010000012.1:4673266-4691555 GCA_032357445.1 Enteromius radiatus | reverse complement strand
GGTTTCCAGTTAAGTGTACCATATGCATCAGACGTTTAGCCAACGTTCCGTGGGCGTGACGTCTGAGGCTGAGACTAGTTGACTAGACAAACCTCCCATTTTTCATTCAAAATATCTTAAATTGTGCTCCAAAGAAGATTTCACGGGTTTGGAACGACATGGGGGTTAAGTGATTAATAATCAGGTTTGAGTAGCCCTTTAACTAAAAATCCTAAAAAAGAAACTACTTGTTTTAGACATTTTTCTTGCAGTTGCACTTCATGCATCCTCTCACAGTGCAACACACTCTATTTGTATTGGCTTCCTATGAGCAGAGTTCAGATCAGATCTGCCTGGTTGTCTTCCACGGGTACTGTTTCACCTGCACCATCCTCTGCTGATCTCTCAAGCCTTCAGCCGTTGATTTTGATGGTGTAATAATATATGAGTTGTACCCATGGCAGATGGACAGCTCCTGCGGAGATGGAGCTGAGTTTTTACAGCGCACACTCAGCGGCAGATGAGGGCAGGAGGTTTTGATACGATTCAAATGGTTGGAGACTGAACTCATGACCTCAGGGAAAGCAGCTGGGTTTCAGTACGTGAGATGATTCCTCGATCTCAAAGGCGAGCAGTCAGGAACTTCACATTGTCCATCAACTTTTCCCATTTATCATAGTCAGGGAACTGGGAAACTGTTAGTCGGGTTAATTAGCCGCGGTGTTGAGCTATTATTGTGTGCTGTAGAGTATAAACCGCGTTAAAAGCCACCGCCTGCAAATCCTTTTTGTTCCGTAAACAAAACGTGCAAAATGCTCAGCGGGTTAACTTAGCATGTTTAATTTGTTAGTCAGATGTAAGGGAAAAAAACAACATCTCATATATCAGGGGTCTTCAGTGGGGGGTCCCTGACCCATAGGGGGTCCGTGGCGGGACTGTAGGGGGTCTGCAAATTGTTTTGTAGGATCTAAAACATTGTTACTTTTCGTGAAAAGTTAAAGTTAAGATGCTAAATGTCAATTAAGTGTTTCATTTGTTCCTATCACTATCATTTTACTTAATATATTTGAATGCACAAGTTTATAAAGTTTGTAACTAAATGAATTTTAATGCCTCGTAAACATCATAACAAAATTACGATGATACAAATTCAATTAAAATTGCTCAGGTTCACGTCATTCACAAAAGAGAAGAAATTGTTTTCTTAGTATTCATAAATTTAAGGTTGTGACATACCTGGACTATTTTGATGTCCTTACTACCTTTCTGGACCTTACTACCTTTCGGGTCAGTTGCATTACTATCTATGGAATGTATAAAAGCTTTAAAATGAATTAAAAAAAGCTTAATTTGTGTTTTGAAGATGAACAAAAGTCATAAAGGTTTAAAGCAACACTTATGGATATCGTCATTAATTGGCTTTCCATTTGTGTTTGTGTGTGTACACATAATAATAACGATGATGATGAATTTTCAGAGAAATTCATCAAACGAATTAGTGTGAGTAGGGGAAAAAATACAAACTTCCAGCCTTGACTTGACAAGGCATTTTTTTGAAAGTTTATAAATGACTTTTTACGGTTTAATCGGCCTTGTAGTTAGACAGACCAGTGGATAAATAAATTAACTTTAATTTTATTGTCTATGGTGGAAGAACACATAATTTGTTATTGAATTTGTTGTTAAATCAGGAATTGGAAGGGAGCCAATTCTTAAATTCTGAATTCTGCCCAACCTTGGAACAAAGCCTAATGGTTTCAGGAATAAAGGAGCATTTCAGTTTCTTCTCTCTTTGTTTTGGCAGAACAAACTAGACAATGAAGTGCTGTAGGCATGTTTTTCTATGCAGAATGGATTTTAAGACAGTAAACCAGAACTGAGAGTACTACGCTCATATCTGGTCTCATGGTATCAACGTATATCTGTGCACTTTTTAGCAAGACACAAAATACGTACCACTAAGTACATATCACTGCAGTTTACAAAAGAAATGAACACTAGAGGCAGTACAACTTTTATTCCTTTTCACACAAATTTACAGAATTGCAGTTTCATTATTTTAAATAATTGAAATGTAATTATTGTGTTGGATTTGGTGTAGGGCATATTTCCAACATGATAGAGCGTTAACTTTTAGCAACAGTCTACGGATATTTTAGTGCAATAAAATGTGTCAGGGTTCACAAATTAAGGGAGGTTTTAACATAGTTTCGGGAAGAGCACGCTGAATGTCAGCACATTAGTATCATCACCCTCTAGCCTATTAATTATTCCTAATTTAATTGATCAGCCTCGGCATAAATACCATCGTCTCACTCCTCTCTGTATCTAGTTACGCACGATCCCGCCTTCCTCCCCTTCTCCTCCTTTTCCTTCGCACCTTCAAGGGGGGCGAACGGGACCGAGCCTCGCTCCGAGCCCTGCCCTCGCTAGGGTTACTATCAGCAGGGCTCGGGGTCCACCGACCCGTGCTCCCCGGACAGCACGCCAAATTTGCTTATTTAAGTTAATGAAGAAGTGTGAATTCGTGACAGCTGTATTTTAACACCCCTCAGTGAACATTTGTGAACAAGTGCACAGAGGTACATATTTTTATAAATATGTTTGTTGGTAAAAAATATATATATATATATATATAAAAATGCAAGTATCCTAACAGGACCCAGTATATTTTTCCAGTATTGCGTTATACATGTTGAGAAGGTGTGTATGTGTGTGTCTTGGACGCACGTTTAGTTTGTCAGTGCGCGCTAGCATCAACCTGGTGGCACCGCTGATCTGGCATCGCCAGGCTTGGAAGCACATCTCAGATCGCAGCCAGCAGAGGAAATTCAATATTCCATTGTGTCCCCAATCGAGCGCGAGCAGCAGCCTCGATCCCTGGCGAGGACGAGTGCCACTGCGTTTCTGGAGTAGATCCCGGGTGAGCCCAAGCGGAGGACACATCTCTCCTCCTTCCCGTCTCTGTCGGATCACGTATTCCGGATGGGGCCCGCGTGTCGTGGAGGAAGCATGAAACGCTCCATCATTCCTTCCCCACCGGGGCCTCTCTAGCAGACTCGGCCCGGCTCCTGGAAGCTTCTGCCTGGGATGTGACCTTCACTCCCACTCGTAGTAACAAAAGGTGGAGCTCATGTGTGAATTGTGGCGGTTTACTTATTCTTCTCCCGATAAAAAACTATGCATTGTTGGGCAATCAGAAAACGTCTTATTTCAAGTGCTCTTTGATTCCGACCTTCCGGTGCTTTACTGTATGTGGCTTGTTTTGCTTTTGTGGTTTTAATTAATCTGCAGAGGCAGCTATTAATTGCCGTCACTGTCCGTCTCGCGCACGAGCTGTAATGTGAATGATCTGAGCTAACTATTTACTGCTTGACTGTGCATGTGGGGAGTTAAACAAGTGGAGAAGTTCAAAACAAATTAAAAAACTTTTGGGCTTTTGCAATTATGAGGAAAATTGCTCGGATGTAGTAATGCGATTTAAGTTTTTCCATCTGTAAATATCCCTGTTTTAGTGAAAGCTGTGGGCTAATTAGTTGAATTAGCTCTTTATTTACAAAAAAAAATGCTGCCGCTTTCGAAGGCTGTTTGCTATTGTCGGTTATAAATAAACCGCACATCCAACCTATCAATTACACAGCTGAGATTAATTTCATGATTGATTTTTGATGAGCATGTAGTATATAGATAAGTACGTCGCTCGTAGGCGAGACTCTGAATAATTCTCACACATGCAGTAATGGGAAAATCACATCACCTATAATAATGTGGCTTCTGTTTTCATTAATGGCTGACCCTCTTCTCTGGCTGTCTCTCTCCCTCTCTCTCTCTCTCTCTCTCTAGCACTCTTGACTATCTGATAACATCCTTGCAAATGAGTCAGCAGCCTTGGCACTTGGACAGGGAAAAACAATCTTGCTAAGTGCCAGGTTTCAGCCCACCTTTCTTTCTAACTCTTTTTCCCTCTCTCTTTTCTGCCTCTCCAGCACAATAACGCCCTCTCCTTATCGTTGCCTGAGGTTTACAATTGACCAAAACAAACAAATAACCCAAGAGAGGCACAAGGCCACTGCAAAACAACAGAGAAAAGAGAAGATGACAGGAGAGAGTGGGAGAATATAGACAAATGGAGAATAAAAGCCTTTAAGGAAACGTAATAAAGAAAGAGACTGTTAAATCTGAGAAAGTCTGAAAAAGAATAGGAGGAAGTGACAGCTCAAGCTGTATACCAGCATTTAATTTTACTGATATTTTCAAGCAAACTGACTTGCAATGCATTTGAACTGAAATTTATACTAGCATTACAGCATTGCTACAGTAAAACAAAAAAAAGATGAATATATATTTATTTATTTATTTGCAGGTGTAGGAACTCAAAAAATCTATTTCTTTATTTTTATTTCTTTATTTTCTTTTCATTTTCATATCACTTTTTACATTAGCCCAAGTTAACTATATATATATATATATATATAATGTGAAACATTACTATTATTTTATTGATGCATTATTATTATTTTTATATATGTTTTAAACTTAATTTTAAGTTATAAAAAAATAATAATTATTATTATTATTATATAATTATATATATATATATTATTTGATTTGATTTATTTTTATTGTTATTATTTATTTATTTTTTACACTACTTTTAGCTTGTTAGTAACCAATGTCATTGGGCTTAGAACAAAACACAGGTCAGTTCAGGGTAAGGTAAAATCTCCAGTCTCACATCTGGATCGCTCAAAAATCAATCTCTACACAAAGGTTGCATTTTACACATGCAAAATCCAATTTCCTTGGTCTCTGCATTCTTTCATAATTCATAAAAGCCATGTGTCCTGGAACCTGTTGTCATATATTAATATTAATGACCCACAACAAACATCATCACCCAGCGTGACTGATCACACTCTACACAAATGTTTACATCTCTAGGAACAGCTGGAACTGAGTGGTGCAGGTTAACCTTAAACAGCTGCTGTGCTGCGAGGTCTGCTGGGATGCACACCTGCAAAAATATAAAAACAACAGAAGTAGAACTTTAGCCTGTTTGCCCCCATCGGCCCTCCACGTCTCTCAAAGCGCATTGCGAGAGTTATTTTCTGTGCTGAGGTGACAGGTTTGCCTGCCAGCTCTCTGTATCAAACAGCTGGAGATCTGTGCGTGCAGCTCATGCTGAAACAGCCTGAATTGTTGTGGTCTGTTTACTGATGTTGGTCTAAAGGTTAGAAGATCAGGCGGAGCTGCTGTTAGCCATCATGCCACAAAAACAGAAACCTTTAAACAACTCAAATTAGACAAATAATAGCATTTACTTCGTTGTGATGCACAGATATTCACAATAGCTTTCGTGTTTTTAATTGTAATAAATTCTTTATTTTTTTATTTAGTTACTGCTTTTTTGCCCTTAGAGTTTCTAATTGCCTTGTTTTATTTTAAATATGCACAAACCCAGCTTTTGTTTTTCTTTTTGAACTTGTAAACTTATAACTTATAAAACATTTTATTTATTCATTCACCCATCCATCTATTGCATTTCATTATATTGCATCGGCTCAAGGTCCACAACACAAGGTTGTAGGTTCAATTCCAAGTGAATTAACTTGTAGATTGCAGTCTAAAGTTTTTCTGGATTTATATGTTGTTTTTGGAAAAAAAAAGTTGGTCAAATGCATAAATATTCACAATAGCGTTCATATTTTTAAAAGAAAACATAAAGTTCAATTCGAAAGAATAGCATTAACTTTTGTTTGTTTGATTGGTTTTTACTTTTATTTTTCAAACATTTATTTTTGTTATTTTAATTTATTTTAATTTATTAGTAGTATTGTTTTTTTTTTTTTTATTCCAGCTCATGTCGCATAACTCAAGGTTCAATTCCCAGGGAATGCATTTACATTTTGGATAAAAAAAGAAAGGAAAAGAAAAGAAAAATAGGCCAAATGCATAGTTTTTTTTTTATTATGTTGCCATTTTATCTGTGTCACTCTAAGGGTTTTTAATAATTTTATTTATTTTGCTACAGTACTTCTAGTGTGTACTGACATTTATAGCCACGAATAGGTATATTAGTGAAAGTAAAGAGAGTTTTTGTTCCCACTTCCTGTTTTTCTCATCTCATATTCTTATGACCCCCTTAAACATGTCCCAACGGTGTAGTACTTGATTAATTAAGCCACTTGATTTAGTTCTTGGTTCGTCCGAAAGCTTTCAGTCGGAGGTTCCTGGAGGAGCAGACTCAGGACCACTCTGTGACCTGGATGCCCATTAATGCTCCTCTCAACCAGTGGTCCTTCTCTGCCCTTCTCTGGCAGGGTTTCTTTTAAAGTATGCCACCGTACATTTCTCCAGTCCTCTGCCAACCTGAGCGAGCATCAATCTTAGACTACTATGATGTCCTCTGCACCTTCGGCGGAGTCGTTCTCCTTGAGCCCAAACCGCACACGTCCACTAATCAAAGCGGCTCTGGAGTGGCTTCTCCACAAAGTGCAAGAGAGACATTGGCAAATGACAGTTAAAGGAAGCATTTATCTTTTCTGTGCAGTCCTGAGCGTTGTGTCGGTCTCGGCTTGTGTGTGTTTCGCGTACGGACAGGGTGGCGGACGCGAGCGCTATGATTAATGGCTCAATTTCCTTTCCCACTTTTTAAAGTGGATTGTCAATTTGCTCTGTGTGATTTGGTGACGTCTCATCTACTGAGTGGGTGGGGAGACAATGTAAAAGATTGTGGATGAGCAGTTTGATTATGATTATTGAGATGACAGCGAGACTGTAGGAGGGACTTCATCGCTTTCTTGCTGCTGACCTTGGGAAGGAAACAGAAAGTAGCTCGGGCGCATGTGGAAGCATGTCTCGTTGATGTACAGACCTAGAAGAGCAAGTTATGTGACAGTTTAAACTCCTAAGTAGTTCTATATTACCTATTTCCAATATTTTCCTTGCAATACTGGTCAAAACGTAGTTAAGATTTGTAACTATTTGTTAAAGAAGTCTCTTATGCTCACCATGGCTGAATTTATTTTATTCAAATAAAACAACAGTAAAAACTGCAATATCATAGAATATTATTACAATTTAAAATAAATGTTTTCTCTCTTTTTTTTTTTTATTAAATTCTGTGATGCAAAGCTGAATTTTCGTAATATGAACAAACCTTTTATTAATAGTTTAAGTACATAATAATAACAACTACTGTCTTAACTTATTTCTATTTTTTAAAGTTATTTTTATTTATTTTTTGTTTTAATTTATTTTTGTCAGTTTTTTGTAGTTTTATTTATGTATTTATTTATTCCCATACTGTCAATTCTGTCCATCTTGGCCTAAATTAGGAACTTTATATGAATTATCCAGAAATCATTCAGAGATTCAGAGAAAATGTTTTTATTCCTGTGATTCAAAGCTGAATTGTCAGCATCTTCACACTAATATGCTGATTTGGTGCTCCGTTTTATATCAGTTATTACTGGTGCTCGGTTATTAATAATGGTTCTCATTATCAGTGTTGAAAATCCCGCTGCATAATATTTTTGTGTTCTTTGAAGTTCAAAAGCAGAATGTATTCGGTTTTATGTAATAAATTATAATATTCAAATGTCACATCTGATGAATATAGTGTGTCCTTTTTAAATATTTTAACAGTTTTTAACACTGATAATAATAAAGTAAATGATGCTGAAAATTCAGCTTTGCATCGCAGGAATAAATTGTATTTCTAAATATATTTGAATAAAAAACATTTATTTTAATTTGTAATAATATTTGGCATTATTACAGTGTTTACCGCATTGGTGATCTTAAGAAACTTTCAAAAATCTTGATCATTCCAAACTTCTGGCTGGTGTTGTATGTTTCTTCACACCTTGGCCTTAAGGAAACACAGATTAGAAGTGATGGTGTGCTCACGACGGAGCTGACCGTACCGCTTTATAACATCTGCCGCTTGATAACGTGTGAGTGTTGGTTTAAGCGTGTTCAGCGCAGTTCAGCGGGGTACGCTCTGACTAATACTCATTTCAGAAACTGCCAGCCATCTATGTAATGCAGGATTTAAGGGTACCTGTGGGGACCATGGCAGGAACCGAGTGTGATGGAGTCTTGCGCTAATGAATCAGGGCACATATTCAAAAAGGATCTGTCGTGCAAAATTTTCTTCACCCTGCAGCAAATTGTGGAGGAGAGTATTTTCAGCAGAATGAAGACTCTCTCCGGCTTTCTTCATGGAGCCTCGGGGAGCAGTTTGGGTTTAAAGTGCATCGAGTTTGGTCAAATGAGAGTCGGTTTTTGGACCACCCTCAGCAGAACTACAAGGCCTCCATCTTGGCCTAAATTAGGAACTTAATATGAATTATGCAGAGATGTAAGATCACATTTTTCAAGTCTTGTATTTGGGTTTGAGTTGGAGTACGTGTGGAAATGCACAACCTTTGGGCTTTGTCTCCATTACATCTTATTTATAATAATAATAATAATAATAATAATTACTGTAATGTTTTAAATTATTTGTAAATTTTGGAATTTATTATATTTATTTATTTTATTTAAATCTATCACTTAATTTCTATAGTCATTGTTGTACTGTTTTATTTATTTATTTGTGTATTTATTTATTATTTTTTTCCGTTGTTGTTATTACTACTGTTTTAATTTTTTTATCTATTATTTCATTTCCATAGTCAGTTTTTTGTACACATTTATTTATTTATTTTTCCATCAAGTCCTGATCAACTCCTAAAATAAGATCCTGTGACTTGTTAAGTTTTAGCATAATTAAAGCAAATGAAAATAATTAATTAATTAATTACAAACCAAGGTTTTTGACACATTTGTGTACAGTAGGTTTAAATGCAATAAAATTGTGATGCCTCAATCATTTTTCATGATTGATAATGCTGTTACTTCTGAATAAATAAATATTTATTTATATTCTATATTATAATATAATATTTATATTATATATTATTGTATTTATTTATGTACAATATAACATTTATATATATTACTATATACTATATATTATAATTTTTTTTTTTTTGCATTTGTGCACCATGGATCTTGATATATATAAATAAATAAAAACATATATATATATATATATATATATGTTTTTATTTGTTTTTATTTATTTATTTATTTAATTTAATTTTTTTCACACGCTATAATTGCCATTTTTTGCTCTAACTAATTCTAGAATGTTACCCATGGTCAAGCAACAAACGACTCCCCTGAGCTCAAGTGGGCCGGCTTGATCACTTCAACAAAGTGCTTCATCAAAGAGCGACTGACACTTTGAAATAATAGCTGTAGTAATTGAACTCGATAGTCGTTACGCCTTTCTCACAAGCTCTATGGCGTTGCGAAATCCACACGTTTTGCTCGGCGTCTATTCCGCAGCTCGAACGCTTCCCTTTAAATAAACCTGTCAGGGAGTCATATTGTTCACGACTTCTTCTCTTTCATATTGGGAACAACAGAGAGAGACGGATGGCAGGCCTGGCCCTTTGAAACAGGTAGCAGGATTTGCTCATGTCTTCCTTTGGTGTCGAATTGTTAGAAATGTTTCAAAGATCATTTTCACAGGAGGCCGATTTGCATTTCATAAAGTTTAGCAACAAGCATTCAAGACGTAAGCCAGAGAGAGAGAGAGAGAGAGAGAGGCATTGTCTGGAAGGAAGGAGACACTTCAGTTCATCTGGAAAGCCTGCTTCTTCTCACACGCCTCCCATTTACCCCTACTATAGTTTAAAGAGCGCTTTGAGGAGTTTGTCGGCTCCTGAGTGGCAAACTTGGAGGTGCTCATTGGCAGTCAGAGCGAGGCTTCGGCGCCGCCCTTCAGGTTAACTGCGGGTTAGAGAAAGAGCCGCCTGGAGCAGGTTCGCTAGAAGCCGAACGACTGGCCCCCGGGGTTCATGGGAAGTTGGAGGGAGGGGGGACGGGAGAAGCGAGGGAACAGGGAAGGGATGTTCTCTGGCAGAACGCTGAAGCCCCGAGGCCTTCATCTTCATTTCAATGCAAAATGACTTTGTCATATAATCTCTTTGGTGACTACGGCTCTGAGTTAGGAGCACAGAACAGAGGAATAATAAGGCAATGAGAGCAAAGAGGAGGGGAGGAGTGCTGGGAAAGTGTAGGAAGCGCAAAAAGCAAGCTTATCGGAAAATGAGGAAAACTAGGGAGAGAGGGGACTGTAAAGACGAGCGGGCCGCTGAGAATTGACTCCTGAATAAACAGAATTTGACAAAGGCTCGGCTCCCCGATGCTCGATATCTGTCTTGATGCTTATTTGCCAAATTACAGCGGGTCATTGTTTTTCATTCAACCCATCGCCGACAGTGCCAGGACACTCTCAGGGTCCCAGCGTAACAAACAATCAGAGGCCCGGCCCAACGGAGAACAGGATAACAAAGAAGTATGTGTTACGGTCACATAAGATGAGGGAACACTTTGCAGAAACAACAAAGGGCTGGCTCATGTGCCCTGGAGTCGCGAGCCAAATCTGATCGCTTTCGAGTCATAAAACTAGCAGATTATCCAATCTCACGCTTCATAATAGCAGCTGGATTTTTCCTCATTTGCTTGGCGTTGTTTTGGACTGTGGACTGTGGATGTTGTGACCTCTTGTTTGTCTGAGTAGAAAATGCTTCTCTATTGGGTCTGTTGCAGAAGACTGTGACAAAATATCATTTATTCACTGTGTTGCTGGAGATTCATCTATCCATTCTTCTGTCATTCTAATGTTTAATTGCTCATTAATTTGTTTGTACTATTGCTCTGTCTATCATTCTATCCACCTGTCCATCCTTCCACCTGTCCATCCATCCATCCGTCCATCCATCATCCATCCATCTATCCGTCCATCCATCCTTCCAGCTGTCCATCCATCCATCCATCCATCCGTCCATCCATCTATCCGTCCATCCATCCTTCCACCTGTCCATCCATCCATCCGTCCATCCATCATCCATCCATCTATCCGTCCATCCATCCATCCATCCATCCATCCATCCGTCCATCCATCATCCATCCATCTATCCGTCCATCCATCCTTCCACCTGTCCATCCATTCATCCATCCATCCATCCATCCATCCATCCGTCCATCCATCATCCATCCATCTATCCGTCCATTCATCCGTTTATCCGTCCATCCATCAATCCATCCATCCTTCCATCCATCCATACGTCTATCCATCCATCCATCCATCCATCCATTCATCCATCTGTCCTTCAATCCATTCATCCATTCATCCATCCATTCATCCGTCTGTCCATCCATCCATCCATCCATCCATCCAGTCATCCATCCGTCCTTCAATACATCCATCCATCCATTCATCTGTCTGTCCATCCATCCATCTATCCATCCATCCATCCATCCATCCATCCTTCCATCCATCCATACGTCTATTCATCCATCCATCCATTCATCCATCCGTCCTTCAATCCATCCATCCATCCATTCATCCGTCTGTCCATCCATCCATACGTCCATCCGTCCTTCAATCCATCCATCCATCCATTCATCCGTCTGTCCGTCCATCCATCCATCCATCCATCCATCTATCCGTCCATTCATCTGTTTATCTGTCCATCCATCCGTCTATCCATCCATCCATCCATTCATCCATCCGTCCTTCAATCCATCCATTCATCCGTCTGTCCATCCATCCATCTATCCGTCCATTCATCTGTTTATCCATCCATCCATCTATCCATCCATCCATCCATCTATTCATCCATCCATTCATGTGTTTATCCGTCCATCCATACATCCATCCGTCTATCCATCCATACATCCATTCATCAATCCGTCCTTCAATCCATCCATCCATCCATCCATCCATCTATCTATCTATCTATCTATCATTCATTCCATCCATCAATTAATCTTTCCTTTAATCCATCATTCATTCTGTTGTTTGTTTATTCCATCCATTCATCTATTCTTCCATCCTTCTATCCATCCATTACTCTATCTATTGTTAGTTGTGAGTTCTAATCCATCCATGCACAAATTTGCAAAAAATGGCTTTTTAAATTTTCAGATGAAGGGTTTAACAAACCAACTTTCGAACACTGTCTTCATGAATTTCCATTTCGAGTTAAAGTGATAGTTCACCCAAAAATGTCATCTTCTGTCAGCATTTACTCACTTTCATATCATTCCAAACCTGCAGGAGTCTCCTTATTGAATACATCAGAAAAAATGAAAGTCTGTCGGTTCGGTGTAGTTTAGACTATTCCCTGCATTCTTTATCATATCTTTGTGTTCCGCTAAAGTAACAAAGTCATACAGGTTTGGAACAAGATGTTATTGTGACAGAATGTTCCTTCTGGGTGAAGTATCCCTTTAAAATTTCAGCCTTCTTAAATATACATTCACCAATTTTCCATCATGTTTGCTCTGATTTAATTCCTGGATTATAAATAGATTCTCTTCCAATTCAAGAATAAAATGGGATTTAAAAAGCACTCTTGATTCTTCCACCCTACTCTTGGTTCACCACCCTACTCTATAGACACTTACGTTTATGAACACTTCCTCTTGGCTCTTTAATGCACTACTCATTTCTCCTCTGTTAGACCCATCCCTTTCCTCTTTGCCTTCAATAATGAGGGCAGCAGGGTTAAATTGGCACTGCACAAGTTGGCATCTCTAAATTGAAACCAAGAGAGAACATTGCCAGTTGTGTTCCCATACACTTCCCTGGGCCTTCTGCCTATTCTCAGAGCCGAGCCAAGAGAGCATATGGCCGCATGTAGATACACAGCAAATCTTTCGCGTGTCTGTCAGCCGAACACTCTGCCCTTTGTGAAGAGCATCCTGATGCGTCTGTCCCATAGACGTGTGCCACTTGTTACCCAAATCCTCTCTGTTTAGCCACGTTCTACTTCATTTAAAGCTCAAACAACTGTGATAGAGCCGTTAATATATATGTGACGTACGTTGTTTCTGGATTCTAGAAGCTCAGACACCGATTCTCCTCACGCTTTGCTCAAATGGGCCCACTGGTGCATAAAATGAGATCGGTCTTTCAACTGATCTCAGAATTCAGGCACAATGTGCACGTGAATGTTGTCTTAAGCGCTCCAGTGGTGGTTGCACAGTGATACGAGGCAGGATCTGCCACTTGTCAGACGAGTTGATAGTCGCTGTGGCATGCTGATTGGCTGTAGGACTGGAGATGCGATTCGCCCCTCGGGGCTGTGTAATCTGGCTCCTGACAGCTGCTCAGTGGGCAGTCTGAACACTTTGCGAATACCCCGCAGCGACGGATGAACGATGGTCATCCTCGGGTCATCTAGAATCATTCTCTAGCCTCTTGTGTACTGGCTCGGAGATGGACGGGTTTCTCATACTAATGCACAAAATTTGTTTCACAAGATCATGTTGTTGGACAAAACTCGCTAAATTTATAGGACAGTGTTTTGTTGCATTTAAATGGAGTTCTCAAGGTTTATAAGGACTGCAGAAGAAAAGCCTGTCAATTTCACAGCACCTGAGAGAGAGTTAACCCCAGTCGAGGTTTGTTTCAGTACCTTTAATAGACTGATAACAGTAAGAACAACATGTAACCTGTTTTTCTTCTAGTTAATAAGCTGTTGACTGTCTATCTATTCATCCATATATCCATCCACCAGTCCATGTATCTATCTAGCCATCCATCCATCCATCCATCTAGCCATCCATCTATTCATCCATCCATCCATCTAGCCATCCATTCATCATTAATAAATTATTCCTTCAATGTATCATTCATTCACTGAATCTATCTATCTATCTATCTATCTATCATTCCATCTATCATCTAGTCACTTGTGCATATCATAAAAGCAGTTGCTAATTCTTTCGAACAATTTGAGATCGCTTTGGTTCATCACGCAACATGCATTTCCATGTTGCTCAAAATGTATTATATAGTTCTCTGTGCTATAGTCATTACATGCTGCAGTGTTGATCTAGTTGTCAAACACATTTTCTACACATTTACTGCATATTGGACTTTTTGTAAGTTTGCCATGGACAAGTGAAACTTGACTTTCACTAATGAAGAGAATGTAGATCAACCAATTATAAACCAGTCCTCTTAAATAACTCAATATGCATATCGTGTCTGGGAAGCATATACAGGCAGAGGACGACACACGAGTTAAACATTTTGACACTGTATGAACACTGAGAAAACCATCAGGGTCAACAGCCAAAAGGATGAGGAGGGGTAAGGATACTTGGTGACAAAACAGAGGAAGAGGCAGAGGAGGCAAGGACAGAAACACATGTCAGATGGAATAAGGGTGACTACTGTGGACTATGTTGGCAATCGTGGACTAAAGGGGGCAGCTAAATATTGGGAGATCAACCATATCTTCAATAATTCAAACATTTTTAAACACTATCTCACATACAGGAATATATAAATGTGTACTTTTGAAATTGATATATTACATACACACAGTAAAAAGTGCAGCCTTCTGCATTTCAATACAGTTGCCATAACTTACATCAGGCAAGAGAGTGCACTTTCTTTACTAAACATGTTGACTATCTTGGTTGTGAACAATGACACAAGGACTTTTCATTCTGCTGGCACTGATATGTTTGTTGACATAAATACTTACTTTTGATAGCTCTGCGACTGTATTTTTGAAGCGTTCGCAAAGAATTTTGAGGAATGCATATGTCTAAAATACAATGGACTTTACCTTGAATGATGCTAAACTACTTTGTATTCTAAATAGGATGAAGAGAAAGGAAAGGGACTGAAGAATGTTTTAAGACACATTTTAGGGAGTGAAAAAAAGCACGATTCTAAAGGTTTCCTCATTCGTTCTGTTGCAGGAGATTGCGGCCTACCTGATTACATTTGAAAAACATGAGGAGTGGCTGACAACGTCCCCCAAAACCAGGTAAGATGACACGCGTGGCAGTGCACAGTGTTACCTGAAAAGCAGAAAGGTATGTTTCAGCACAGCTGCCAGTCCCTGCACATTTCGTGGGCATGTGCCGACAGATAATGGAATATTAATGACTATTTATAATGCAAGATGTGGCCAGGTCTATTAGCTTAATGCTGTCTTTGCTCACCAATGCCATTAACGTGGGTGGTAATGTGGTGAGATCGTGGAACATCACCCTACGGTGATAAGGGCTCAGCACGAAATTTACAGTGTTACTTGATTTACCGAGCAGCGATAATGAAAAAGCTTTTTACTTTTAATGCCAGTGTCTATATCTATCCTGAGAGATAACAGCTGTGATATGATGATGAATGCAAACTAAGATAATATGTGGTTATATATGAAGCGCACGTCAAGAGCAACCAAATGGCACGCAGATTAATTCCAAACTTTGACGTTCCAAATGTTTTCAGCACAGTGCATTTCTATGGAAGGCCATGCAATTAAATTTAATCGTAGCATAAGGAACTCGTGAGTAGAGACGGAAATATCCAACGGTATCAAAAAGAGCAATTTTGCATGCTTACAGTATCTGCGGTGGGCCAGAAAGATAACTTTGGATTTATTCATGAACAGAAAGCTGTGGAAAGGGCAACGGTTTGTATGGGAAACAAATCAAGGGAAACTTAAAATGTGGCCAGACAAATCACCACGGGGGTTTGGGGTTCAAGAGCTGTTTACATGGACAGGGGTTACCTGGCCCGCATCTGGACCTGTCGTTTACAGAACGTGTACAAACACATTTGTAAGTACAGCGAGCAGACAAGGCTTTATTGAGCTCACGACTCTTGAGAAACAGCCTTGGTTTCTTGTGTAACAATTTTTAATGATTCAGCTCTGACATCAGATACCAAATGACTCATAAGAGGTTTTTTTTTTTTTATTTGTTGTGTTTTACGTAGGCACATAGACACATATGCTGTGCCCCCAAAACATATTTTAAGAATTAAGCCATGCATAAAAATGTCTTGAGTGTCACTGCATTAGATAACAACATAGCAAGTGTCATTTACTTTGATAAAAAGCGCGCACACTTTTTAAGTAGAACAAAAGTTTTAAATGATGAATTTAAAGGATGAATCAATTCTATTTATGCACTCGGAGCCCAGAAAACATGCGTTTTGTAATCGGATGTGTGGAAGTGTTTTAGCCAGATTGCTTTTACACCATTTCAACAGTCAGTAAGGTTTTGTAATGGTTTGCAAAAAAAAATATGTTCTTCGAGGCTGCGTTTATTTGACCTAAAATTCATTCGGTTTTACTGTGAAATGTTACTATTTTAATTTCAAGTGTTTTTAGTTTTAATATAGGTAGTGCTGTTAAAAGACCTGGAACTGTTTCATGTTTGAGTGAAACCATCAACATATCACATGCACACAAAAATGTAATCATGGTATTCATGGCAACCCGTCAAAATAAAAGTTTAGTAGAATAATGGATGTGATAGGCTACCACTACTGTTTAAAAAAATATATATAAAACTTTATTTTTTAAGAAATAATCAAAGTGTATTTAATTTTAATTTGAATAGTAAATGTCCCAAAAATAAAATGCATTTTAATTCCATTCATTAAAAGACAAATTAAACTTGTTTACTATTATTCATACTTTTATAACTTGTGGAAAAACTTCAAACAATTTTAGTAATAAAGAATGGCATTGCTTTTTGTACATTTTATGTTTGTTTTAAAAAATAGTGTTTTTTTTAATTATCATAATTGTATGTTTTGCTGTGGAACTGAAGTTGGTACTGAGAACTATGATTTTATTAACTGGAGACAACAATAAATATAGATTCAAATGTAATTTATTTCTGTGATGCCTTGCTTTGCCTTACATTTATTTAAATACTAAACTCTTTAAAAAACATTAGCTGTGTTTCCATTTCCCTTCAAATTGACCAAAATGCAATTTTAAATATTGCAAATTGAAAATATGCCTAATAGAAACGTGTCAATTTCACAAAAACTTGGATATATCATGCATCCCTGCTTTATCAAAGAAATTGTGTCAGTTTTTTTTTTTAAATCAACATTTATAAAATATCACAAAAAAATGGAGCAAATCTGTAATGGAAACACATATACTAAATGTGTTTACTTTTGGCTAATTAATGTGCTAAATAAATGTATTAATTTCATTTTGCATCAAAAAAAACCAACAACATACTTTAAACTTTTGAATGATACTTTATCTTTAAAAAAATATTTTTGCGCTCCCATTATGTGGGTCACATGAGAAAAGTGCATCCAAATAAGAGCTTAACGATGAAGCGTTAATGATTTGATCGCAGTGTGTGACAGTGCCAGGACGCAGAGCAGCAGGGAAGAGACTGTCCTCCACACACACACACAAACAAACATGTAAACACAACCATTCACACTGAGTCTCTAGCACACACACACATGTGCACACAGACACACACGCAGCCCCTCTCCACCCCCGGCATGCCTTTACATAATGGCACTGATTTCAGTCTGCAATTTGCCATGGCTGTGTAGTGCAGCGAGTGCTTTCCTGCTCTTAATGAAGCCTGCGTGACTCCAGGCTGTCTTCAGGGGTCACAACCAGTGTGAGTTCACACTGCAAGCGACGGCTAGAGATACACAGCCGACATCACCTCGTAAACTCTTACACACACACACATTCATCTTCTAATATAATTAAAGCAATGAAAGCACTGCGATGATTGTGTCGTATTAATTTGAAGTTAAAAGAGTGCTTGTATCTCAGTAGTGACTCTTTATGAAACGATAGGTTGGGTAATTCAGTCATGATATCTCATCACAGGATGCTCAATTGTTTTTATAGCTCTGATAAGACTAGCTTTGATGTATTTTTGTTGGTATTGGTTTGTCTGAGATTATATTTGTTCAGAGCTTTTGTTGCTCTCTATTATTTTAAATGCATGTTAACCTTAACAGATTTTGGCGTTACCACCGCTCTAAGTGTGTTGTGTGTAAACACTGTCTATTAAAGGAGCTTGAAGTGTCTATAAGTATTGGGTTTTCGGGTAACAGCATCATTACAATTCAGACGTATCCAAGCATTTTTTGACTAGTAACTATTTGTTTATATTTGTTTATATAATTGTGTATGTATATACAGTATATAAACATACATATTAGTGCTGTCAAGTGATTAATTGCATCCAAAATAAAAAAAAAAAACAATTGTGTAATGTGTACATTTATTATGCATATATACATACAAAAAGTAATATATTAAAGGATAAGTTCACTTTTCAAAAAACTTTTGCTGATAATCTAATCACCCCCATGTCATCCAAGATGTCCATGACTTTCTTTCTTCAGTCGAAAAGAAATTAATGTTTTTGACGAAAACAT
>JAUCMS010000012.1:4648422-4659720 GCA_032357445.1 Enteromius radiatus | reverse complement strand
GGCTCACTCAGGGCGGGGCTGAGGTAAGACACCAGTTCAGTCTGTGTGACACGCTGCTGTCAATCAACTATTGTGGGCGTGGCCTCTGTCAGTGTCAAATTAAAAAAAACTGGGTGGATCTTTATCATTGTAGGGTGGTTGTGTACACACACTCAAAACAAACATTTCAGTTCAAACTGCTTGTAAAAGTGCATGTGGCACCGGATGACCCCTTTAAATAGTATTTCAGGAATTTCCCCTTCCTGTTTTCCCAATACCAATGCCACTCCTTTAGTTCAGAATTATGCCCAACCCTATATCTGCGATGATTCAGAATGAGAGTATGCAAAACTGTGATAGAGAAACATGTGCTTTTCACAAAATCAATGCGAGTGCTTTTTTTTTTCCCTCACTTGAATCAAATACTTGGAAATACACCAGATTCCCGATGTAAAACGCAGTTGAATCTAACCAAATGTGGTTTTGTTTTATCTTCCTCCCGCTGCTGGAATACTTTCTGTATTTTGGGGGGTTTTAAGGTTGCATCTCAATGCTTACATCATTTTCAGGCCTGAATTTGCGCAACAATATACTCTCTGCAAAGCGTACTTCTCATCCGTGCTGTGGTGTAATGCCTCGAGCGGCGTGTTGCAAACCCACTGTGGGCTCCGTTATCTTCCCTAAGCTTTGGTTCTCGTCTACATCTCTTCCCTTCTCAACTCTGTGAAACCCATGCACGTATCCAGCTATCCCGGCCGGCAACTGCACGAACCCCATTATCCTCCTGCAGCAGATTTCAGCTCCGGAGCACATTAAATCTCCAGCAGGGATCAGGGTAAACAAATAAACAGGTAAATCGGCTTTTACCAAGTCTGCCGCTGAGAGCTCCCTGCGTGCTTTGATCACATCTTCCTCGTAATCTCTCTCCTCTACTCCGGCTTTGATTGCGGCATAAGTCAGACTCTCGTGCGAGGGAGAGAAGCTTCGTTCTTAATCGTGGCGTCTGGAGAAGGCCTCGCGCTCGTATTGGTGGAGAAGAACATCAGTAAGCAGGCGGAACCCACCTCCGTGATCATGGAAAAGCGAGGCGCCGCTCTGTGAAACCCTCGGGAGAGAGATGAATCATATCAGCACCGGTGTGTTTTAAAGGTGCTGACCGCTCGTCTGCCACAAACCGCCCTCAGCGAGAGTGTGTGTGAGACGAACGCAGAGAGAATGATTAGCCTGCTGCTCACATTGAGGAGAGAAGGGCATTGGGGAGGAAAATGGAAATGCGCGTTTTACCTTTTCAGGCATTTTAAAGCTACAGTTCGCTAAAAAAAACGTATACCGTATGCAAATGTTTGTATCACAATCTTTGCGTTATGAAATCTGTTCGCGAATGATAAAGTGATTCGTTATCAGGGTTTCCACAAGGGGTGCTATAATTGTCATTACTATAAACTACTTCTGTGATCAGTGTTGTCATTCAGGTCCTTTAGTTTAGAGCAATAGTTCGGAAGGAATTTAAGTTGGTAAGCTGACGTGTTTATGCACTGAAAAAAATATTAAAAGTTCAATTTTAAAGATCGAATTTGAAATTGAGGCAGAAAACAAGATGATTCATGGTTCTTATAGAAAGAAAGAAAGAAAAAGGGAATTACTTGGGGGGGGGGGGGGATAGTCACCAAAATAAAGCATAACATTTAATTAATTCATTAATTCATTAATTTATTTACAAAGCAATATTTTTTTATTTAGAATAAATTAGAAATTATTTAGAAAAGTAATGCAATTGATAAAAACTCTAAAAACTTTAAATAAATAAGAAATAAAGATGAATTTAAAATATTAATTAAAACTGTAATATTGGTATCTATATAATACAGAATGTAAAGTTGGTGGTAAGGAAGTCATTTTCCCAGAAGGCATTGCCTGTATTTTTTTTTTAATTGCATAACAATAGTTTCTTCTTCCAGTTTTCCCAGTTCCGGTGCATTTTTTTAAAACAAAGTTTCTCATACTTTCACTTTTTATAACTTACTTTTATTTTAAACAGGTAAAAAAATCTCCCTTGCAAAAAATAAAACCGTAACCATGGTAACCATAAATTACACATGGTTTTGCTACACGCTAACCATAGTTTTACCATGACATTTGCCGTAGAACTGTAGTTATACATATACTGTAGTAATCAATGCACAAAAAAGAAAAAAAAATACTACATGTTACAAAAATACACTCAAGTGTGTTAAAGAATACAATGTGGTTCTCAATAATTAGTAGTTTTGTTTGACAAGTAAATGTATCTTTTTTTTTTTAATCTTTAGATATTCAGATGAAAAGTGATAATTAAAAAACAATTAAGAAGTCATGTTTGCAGTGTAGCAATCTGGTTTAACAGTGCAAGACATTTTATCGCCCCCTTGAGTACTGGAGTTTATTAAAGCCGCAGTAACAAAAAAATGCTATGTAAAACTAGCGGTGCTGAAGCGGCTTCGGTGCGAGCCAGAGA
This sequence comes from Enteromius radiatus, assembly GCA_032357445.1. NCBI lineage: Eukaryota > Metazoa > Chordata > Actinopteri > Cypriniformes > Cyprinidae > Enteromius > Enteromius radiatus. Next base: position 4,657,247 of record JAUCMS010000012.1, on the reverse strand, counting down.
ACAGAGAGGAAGCGTGTCTGTGTTCTCTGCGGGCCGCTCTGCAGGAGGGTATGATGGGATCATATGGTCTCTCTCTGTGTCTGCTGTCTCAGCACACATGCTGCTTGGGGCGACCTCACGCTGGCTCACACGCTCACAGCTGCAGCCCTCCTGCTCCCGGGGAGCCTCGAAGCAGCCGGGCTCCGGTTTTGTCGCTCTTTGTCTTCGGTCATCACCCCAAAGACACCAGCTCGACGATTTCTCCTTCAAATACCAAAGGAAATAAGCAAAAAAAAAAAAAAAAGAAGAGCAGCCTCTAGCCAGGAAGTGTTAACCATGTTTGACAAGCAGACACGGTCCCACATGTGCGCAGCTGTGCGCTCGAGAGCCAAACACACGCACACAATACACACTACGTCCCACATCTCCTTCACCTGCTGCTCTGCTAGTCACACACGGCTCTCCCCGGAGCTGCCATCATGACTCCTGACTGCCAGAACCATGAGGATGAGAGATGAAGGCACAGGAGACAAAAAGAGCGAGAGGAAGGGGGAGGAGAAAGGAGAAATTCTCACATTGTTTTGTCATTTAAGCTTTTTTGTCTCATTTATTTATTTTTATTTCATTTTGTGGTCTATTTATAATGCTAGTCATAGAACTTTTAACTCTTCCAGCTTCTCTTTAACCTTTAGAATAAAATTGGCACATTTTCTGTTTGACCTTAAAGGGGTCTTTCTTATGCCCTGTGGCCAATTTATTTAGAATGTGAGTAAAAACTTATAATAATAATAATAATAATATTTCATGCCATTTTCCACCCTCTCTCTGACCCGTACAATAATGTCTTCAGTTTTTGCTGCTTTGCCTTTTTTCATTTAAAAATAACAGTTTTGCTCTTTTTGGAGGGTTTTTTTTTTTTTTTTTGAGTTTTGTTTCGTTTTGTTTCGTTTTGTTTTGTTTTGTTTTGTTTCGTTGTTTCTTTTTTTTTTAAACACATCAAAGCTGAATCTTCAGCATCATAACTCTAGTCTTCAGTGTCATATGATGAAAAATCACTTGTCAAATGTCAAAAATCAAAGTTAAAAATGGCTGTGTTTTGTTAAAAAAAATTTCAAATTTTCAAAACATGAGCATTCATTTATTACTGTTATATATATATATATACACACAGTATGTCCTTTCTGTCACCATTGATTAATTTGATGCATCCTTTCTAAGAAAACGTATTTAATTATTGTAAACTTTTAAACAGTAATATATGTTTATGTGCTCCTAATACTAAGCTATTATGTAGTTTAGTTTTAATAGTTATGAGGTCTAGAGAGAGATTTGTTGCAATGTTGTCTACATAATACCTCAAATTGATGTGACTCAAAAGACCAAGAAGTACCGTTTCCCATGATACGAGGTAGAAAGGAGATAAAATGTGGTGATTAGATGAATGGGATGAATTAGAGGCGTTAGTGAGCAGGAGCTGAGAGGGCGACTCTGCAGGTTGGAGGGGAGAAGATGAGCTCTTTCATTCTGTTCACGTCCGGCACATTTCATGCCCTCTGCTGAGCTGTTCGTCTCGGCCCGCTCCACCCTGCACATGCAGAGTTACGTACCGTACACCATATGCTTCACATCCATCAGCGCAGCCAGCTGCAGGAGGAGGGGGGCACTGCCGAGCCCATGGGATATTCAACCTATGTGCATGTACTTAAACATATGGGCTGGAGGGAGTTTGATTATGACTTGTGATGTTTGCGATGTTTCTCGTTTTCCTCCTGTCGTTTCTGTCCTCTGTTTACTGCTCTAGTACTTAAAGTAGTTGAAATATGTTATGGTACTTCCATTACACATTAAAGCAATTTTCTCTTAGATATTTCCAATGAATAATTACAAAGGAGCTGGAATGAACTATGAAATTGTAAAGTAAAACATACTCCAATAACTTTGTTCCATTCAGTTAACAGATATATTTTCAAGAAGTATTCATATTCCATATATATATATATATATATAAAAGTGTTAACAAAATTTATAATAGCATTTGAAGATTAAATTTTGATTTCAATATAATTTTGATTTCAATATAAGGTATAACGCACATATTCCTAAATATATTTTCCATTTAAAAATATATATTTAATTACTGGTGCTTACAATATATTTCAAATAGATTTTGCCCTATGGATGTAATCATATGCATATGTCTTTTTCTCTGTACAGCTTCCTTTTTGACTAAAGGCTCCAGACAAGCCATTACCAATTGCTGATTTTTGTACAGTCATGTTTTAAAGGTGATGTGTTTTTAATCGTACAAATCCTATTTGGAAGCTGCAAACATGCTTTATAGCTGTGGCTAGGATTAAGCAATATCAGATGCTGGGATAGAGATTCAGTGTTTGGCTGCCCCCTGCAGTGAGCAGGAAGCATTGCACAAGGGCAGAATGAGTTTGACCTGAGAATCAGGAAATAAATAGTGAGCCTAAAGTACAATGGAGTACAGGGCGTGTGTCTTAGATGACCGTTCCTGTTTCAGTCTCCCTTCAACTTTCCTTTAGTCTCTCTCACTCTGTACATCTGTTGCATCCCGATCGAAGTTTGGCAGCAGCGGAAAAGCTTGAGGCTTTGCAGCTGTAAAGCTCATGTTAAACTTTATGTTGCTTGAAAGTGCTTTTCAAAGACGTAGATTTCCGTGCTGTTTCATTCTGCCGCAATATCTCTTCAGGACGTGACGAAGCCAGCAGCGTGTGACAACATTCAGCTATTTGAGTTATGAGTACAAAGCTGTCGCGTCGTTCTTTCCTTCTTTAGGCTCGTGCATACGTCCTCCGAAGGCACGCGCAGTATCGCGCAAACGCAGATGGAATCGTGTTGAAATAATGTTTGGCTTTCCTCCGAGGCGTATTTGTGGCTCCTGGTGGGGGGATGCGCTCGTCCTTATTGTTCCTCTCAGGGGACGAGCCACTTCTGTCATCCTCAGCGGCAACGTCTGCATCACTCTATCGATCAGCTCCACAAATCGGAGGGCAGAGAGCGAAAAAAAAGACAGAAACTGAGAGATGAAGAAAAAAAAAGAAAGAGGAGCGGGGATGCTGGGAATTGTTTGTCTTGTTCAGAGACGTTAGGCTGAATGAACTCGACTGTCGGTCGTCCTTGATTTACGCGCGCTGTGGATAGACGACGTGTCTCCAAACACAGCAGGCTGTTATCACTAAAGCAGCCTTTAATTTCCAGCAGCTCACAGTATGATAAAGAAAAGTCACGCGCGTATGTTCTAAATGATTAACCTGTACATGACATTTTTGTGAACTTGGCCTGTTCTTGAAGCTATCGCCTGGATGCTGTTTTCTGTGAAAATAAAACACCAGCGGAAATATAAAGGAATAGTGCAATTTACTATGCATGTATTCAGAGGATGTCATTGCAGTGGGTTAGATTTTGACAGAATGCAGGTGTCATGCGATGTTGAACTATATCTTTAAACGTGATATTCGTTTAAGTGACGTTTATGGCCAATTATGTTCGGGAAAAATGGTGAGCTGTATATAATATGCTTGTTTGTTTAATTTTGTTTGAGGTTGGAAATTGTTTTTATGTTCGTTTTTTTGGGGGGGATTATAATTTATTAAATGAAATGATTATAATTATATGATATTAATTATAAAAATATAAATATTTATTAGTATCGATGAACATATCCTAATCAAATGTATAAAAAGGCTAATTAAACCAGTTTATATAATGTTTTTGAAACTTACCAAGGATGCATTTATTTGATTAAAAAAATAGCAAAAACTATAAATATTATTACAATTTAAATGAACCATTTTCTATTTGAGTATATTTTAAAATGTAATTTTTTACCTCTGATGCAAAACTTAATTTTCAACATAATTACTTCAGTGTCACAGGAGCCTTCAGAAATTATTCTAGTGGTTTACTAATCAATTTTATTATCAAGGACCAAAAATGCTTAATAATTTTGGGAACTGATACATTCAAGTGCTTTTTAAAGAATCAGATCAGCATTTAAACAGAAATAATCATTCAGATATGATTGAAAATCGTCCTTGCTAAATCAAATTATTAATTTCATCCAACCAACCAACCAACCAACCAAAAGTACTTTTAAACAAGGATGAGTAAATTATGCAAGAACTTTACTTTGGGTAAACCTCTTTAAAATGTCTTTATAGGACAGAACAAACAGACATGTTCAGTGTGAACACTAATAGTTCTTAAACTTTACTTAAACTTAAAGACTAAAGATTATAAAGTTGATGAAGACCAAAAACTGATTTGGCAAAGCTGGCACAAAATTTGCAGAAACAGGAGAAGAAAGTTTTGAAAGCTAAAAGTTTTAGGCAGTAGTTTTGGAGCTTAGCTCAACATAACACATAGGTGGCAGAGAGAGGATAGAAAATTATTAATTATGAAACAAAATTCTCAAATGAATTGTAAAACTGAGACTGTTTGAGAAATATCAGTGCAGTGCAGCCTTTCCGAACACATTTTGGCGTTTGGCACAGTATGCACTCCACCTGCGTGCGCCACGGAAGCCGGAAGAACCCAAGAATGAAAAACACAGACAGAATAATATAAATTACAGCAGTTATGGTCTATATGTTTCAATTTAATGTGCTTGTAATGATAAATTATTTTAGTTACGCTGCCCAAAGAGGACTTGAGCAGTGTCGTGGTGGCCAGGACATTAGAACAATTGCTGCTGTCAGGGGAGGCTGTGGCCATTAGTCAATAAATTAAAGAGTAATTACAACGGTTTCTGCTTCTGTGACTCTATCTGCGAGACCTCACACAGGTGGAATAGAAATGTGCTCAGAGACCAGAGAGAAAGAGAGAGATGTTTCTGAATCACATCCAGCTTTAATAGTTGGCCAGAAAGTTCCTTTCTCCCCCTCTCCTTAACTCATTAAGATCCTGAGGAAAGGAAGATGGATCTCTGTTTGAAGTGTTTTTGCTTCACTGAATCACCTTCACATTTGCATATACTAAAGAAGTCTTAAAGGTACAGTAGCGAAAACAGTTTGTTTTGTAAGGGTCTGAAAATGTGCAAATAAATTATGAATTTGTCACGTTAAAGACCCAAAAATGTAACTTACCCATTATAAAGCTCATAGGAGCTTAGTCTGGCCAAGCTGCCTTACTCTCCGCCTTCTGGGAGGCGGGCTTAACCTGCGTACATCAGATGAGTCTGTATACTACTGGACGAATCTACAACCAATCAGAGCACTCATTCCGATGACGTATGCTTAGCGACGGAACCTGAAGACACCGTAACCAATTGTAGCTAGCTTCATTAAAGCCGTAGGAAAATGTCTTTACTTACTTTAATTACTTCTGCTCCGTTTTCAAAGAAAACCTGTCATGAAAATTTCTCAAAACAGATTTGAAAAGCTCGTTTCTCATTGGTTCCTATTTTTTTGTTAACAGAAATGCTCTAAAACGGCAGCTTGGCCAGGCTAATATTGTAATGATGTGACAGCAAAACTGCTAATTTCTTAAATAGTGAAGGCAAGGGGTCATGTGACAGTGCTGAAAATTCAACTTTGCATCACAGGAATAAATGACATTTTAAAATATATTTCAATGGAAAATAGTCTGTTATTCTAATTTTGATCAAATAAATGCAGCCTTTTAGTCATTTTCAAAATCTTATCAACCCATAAATTTCCAAATGCAACCTGATTTTCGTTTGTACAGTACCTGTGGGAACATTTTCAGAAGACGCAAAATACATGGCGCCAAGTTTAGTGAAATATTCAAAGTGAAATGTCCACGGAGTGTTCGTTAAGAATGGATGAATGTTTATATGGTATGTTTTACGTCACGGTTTTGTACATGTTACCACAGTTCTGAATTGAAATGGCGCTAATGCGCCGAAACGGTTTAAAATAACGCACTACACCTAAACATACCCAATAGTATGAACACAAGTGAATGTGACATAAAAATGCAATTGCACGCATGCCGTTTTAGCTCTCATATTTAAGCACTTGTGCGTTTTTGCATGCAAGGATTCCGCATCTAAGTTCAATTTTGTCCGTAAAGCAAACAAATGGAGCTGCGATGAAGCTGCAGTAATATGTACCTATTCGTACGCATGTAGTGTTTTGCAAAAAAGTTTCCACATATACATTTTCATCATGAGACCAGGTAGTCTAAATATCTATACTGCAGTATATGCATATCAAAGACCCATAAATTAAATTCATATGAGGGAATCTATTATTCCTGACCCGTACTCTCTCACAGTAGGACACAAGCTCCATCCGTTCCCATCCAATAAAAATCTCAGTCGCTGACAGAAAGCAAAATGGCTATACCTGAATCCACTCACCTGCAGCGGCAGCAGAGATAATCCCATCCGCAGGTAAAAGCACACTTGCATTAGACAAATCCCAAAACCCTCGGTATTCTCACCGGAGCCGAACCGAGAGACGCCTGGGGTTGTTCTGTGTGCACTCAGTGCCTAATAATATATGACACCCCTACTGCTCAGCTTTATAATACTCAATCATAGAGCGCAAACATATTCCACTGACAAGCGTGCAAAGAGTTAGAGCAGATCTGCAACAGCAGAGCAAGAGGCTCAAAGGGCAAGAGGTCAGTTAACTAACTAGTACACTACGAGCAGACTGTGTTAAAGCTAATGAAGTGATCTTAATCTGTTTGTTTTCCAGTAGTTAGTCTGCATGCATATTTTTCCAGACTATTTTCTAGATTGGAATTCATGTATTAAGTTATTTAAAATAGCATTTATACCACAATACATATTTGAAATTTAAATGTAAATACCTATAGTTTGCATCTTTTCTTTCATATTATTGCCTTTTTTACTTGAGTTTTGTTTATATTTATTGGACCTTTGCCTTTTGATTTTAATTTAATTTAGTGAGCATTTGTCCTTTTAATTTTAGTAATTAATTAGACCATTTGTTGAGCAGTTGCCATTTATGTATATATATATATATTAAATTGTATTTAATTGGCCATTTGCATTTTTTTTCATGTATTTTATTTTTTACTCAATTTTATTTTTAATGTGCATTTTCTCACCTTTTATTTTTATTAGATTTAATTTAATTTTTATTTATTTATTTATTTTTTATTGTATTTAATTTTATTATTTTGCATTTGTCACTAGTTTAGTAGAAGAAACTGTCCTAGTATGCACAACACAATTCACAAGTCTTCATACTACTCTCATTACAGTATATCTACAGTTAAAAATGTGGCGTTTTGCTCTTCTGATATTCTCATGTCCTTCAGCTTCGCTCTCCATCTCATAAACGCAGCCGTTAAGACACACACAAACATACTGCGGTCACTTCCTTATTCTGCCCGTCATCTAGCCATGCTAATGAGTTTATTTGAAACATTTTCACTCATGCAGTATTCACACACACCCCTCGAACGCACAAGCACACACACACCCACGAGTCTCCACTGGAGCGAACAACTTTCTCTCAAGGGCAAATGCAGAAGTTTAGCAAAGCTAGACAGTGGCAGCATCTATACTGAACAGCGCAGGTGTGTGTGTGTGTGTGTGTGTGTGTGGCTCCACCAGGTGTGTGAGATGTAGGCTGTATGTTTCTGACAGCAGAAGAACACTCCAGAATCTGCCGCCTTCTCCACGGGATTCCCCATTATCACCAGAGACACAAATAGCCTTTGAATTGTGGGTAACAGGTGTCCGGAAGTCACAAACAAATTATTTGTACGTCTAGAGGAGAGTCGCACAGAAACACGCTGTTTGTTTGGACAAAGCCAGCTGTCTCGCAACCTTTTTTGCGGCTTTCATCAACAGCCGCCTCATCTTCACTAATGAGGCGTAATCTTAATAGCGTGTAGCCCCCTATGAGACGGGCGCCGTGCCATTCTGACGGGCTGACACGGGTGGAAGGTGTCACTGGCTTAACGAGGGGCGTAAATCTGACACAGCGGGACCAAAAAAGGTGCTTTATCGGCCCGTGGCGAGACACACACTCTTTCATAGAAGAGGAGCCGAGAGACAAAGACAAGGAAAGTTTAACTACTGCCTGCAGTGAAAGAGCCTCTTGTGTTTGGGTTTGTGTCTCACCCAGCTGCGGGGCCGTGACAGCTGTAAACGCAATGAGACATTCAGAGGATTTGGCCCCGTCCTCCACCGGAGAGGCCCCACGCCGCGCTCTCAGACTCCCACCTGTGGTGCACACCTGCACGCAAATTCAGCCTTGATTTATGATGTTTAGGTGGGATAAGTTATAGATCTGGTGCAAGCGTGAAAGTTAAGTGTCAGACTCTTCCAGGTGAGCGAGTCCCACCCATGAAGCACCATTACAGCGCTGACTCCTACAGTATAAATCACAGTCTTTAAAACCTGTTTATTCATAGTAATGATTATATTATTATTATATCACATAAAATTATCTCATTTATTGGTTAATATTTATTCATTTTTATTTTCAATTGTATTTTTTATATTTATAAAAAAAAAATATTTGTCTTAACAGGTAATTAACAGCACAAACATACATTAGTTTTTTGTGTGAATGTAGTTATTTGCAAGTAAATTGTATGTAAGAGCAAAACAATACTATTTGCTAATGCTAAAGGGTTCACTAATATTATTTTTGAGTCTCTTGTACTCTCCTAGGTTGCATTTATAAGGTTGCATAATAAGAAACATTTCCTATTATCAATTTTGAAAATACTAAAAGTGCTGCTTAATATGTTTTTTTTATGGGAACTGTGAAAAGTTTAAAAGAACAGCATTTATTTGCAAATGTTTTAGATTCTAAATACTGCCATTTTTTTTTAATTCATCATTGCTGAATAAATAAAATTTAAATATT
>JAUCMS010000012.1:4616207-4630747 GCA_032357445.1 Enteromius radiatus | reverse complement strand
GTTTTAACGGTCGGGTAGTACGTTCAATTTTAAATGTAGTACCTACTTAAGTAGTATGCGATTTCGGACGCAGCGTAAGTCTCAGGTAAAAATGCCTATTTTGAGTGGGAGCATAAAGACAGGCTGTTTTTTGTGTGTGTGTGTGTGTGTGTGTGTGTGCATATCTCTTTAAATGAAAAGGAGCTGCTGCTCCCCGCCCGCTTTTCCAGAATAGTTCTGTGCCTTTATAACTCTTATCTCAGATACTCTAATAAAAGACATTTGTTTGGTTTTGTTTATCATAATTATCACGCTGAAATCATGCGTTTTAAAACATATCAGTTGAACTTTTTTCGGAGGTACAATTTTCTGGGAGGTAAGGTTTGGGAGGTTTTTCCCAAGGTTGCAGGAAAAAAAACACACATTTACTTGGTTGTGCTTTTTTACAGTTTCTGGGTTGGTACGGTTGATGCACCGGGGATACAATTATAGGACTTGGAAACATGAAAAAAGTCCAATTTTCATGATATGTCATCTTTAAGACTCACAGCTCACAAGAGTAATTTTAATTTGTTTATACAAACATAATTACTAGCACTGTGTTTGATTTTCTTTTTAATGAATCAGTAAAAACGATTCATTCATTCAGTCTTTGTCTTCTCACATTTAATACAGACTGCAATATACAGTTGGAACTTGAACGGCAGTATCGGGAACCAGTTCACCAGAGTGCTTATAAAGGGTCAGAAATCAACCCCAAACCTGCCCCTGAGCTCTCCATCATAAGCCATTCCTGCCCTCTGGACACCAAACACATTAAAGTGCTCTCTAGATCCCCACACTCGCTCTGTTTGCTCTGATAAAGAACTAAGCCATTTACCAGCATCCATTGGAGTCCCTGGTTACCTAGCGATGGTGGCAGTAGCCATGGGAGCGGTAGTCACAGCGACAGAGAGGATAATTGCAGTAGTTAGGTAGTTTCACTATTAAAGGAAACTAAGATGATGGAGCTGTGACTGAAGCTAGTGGGGATGTGATCTTTAATGTGTGTGTATGTGTGCATCCGGGTTATTTTTTGTACTTTTTTTGTACTTTTTTTATACATATACATTTTATTGTGTAATAACAATTAGGCATAGGTCTAATTCTTTTTCTTTTTCTTTTCTTTTTTTAATACGCATACATATATGTGCATACACAAACATATTCTTTATGTAAGTATGACACATGTAATACATAATACAACATTTTTAAATGATGTATCACAACTATATGTTTTTTCAGCTGATTTACGCTGAAAACAGTGTTTTAAAATTACAAAGAAATATTATTTGAAAACTAATGAAACTTTTTAATTTTAGCAAATGAAATAAATAATGAATAATGAAAAATTTCAGTCCAAAAAACATCCTTTTTTTATTTCATTAGCAAAAGATAATAATACATTTTATTGTATAACTAATATTAAGCATGAGTCTATTTCTTTTCTCTTTTTAATGAGATTTTAGTTTCAAACATTTTTATTTAGTTCAAATTTAATATATATGTAAATGTGATGTGTGTGTGTGTGTAATTGTGTATTTAAATTAATAATAAAATTATATATTACATACAATTATGTATTAGGGTTAGGTCATACTGTATGTTTTACTGCTATTATCAGATTATATGTAAAAACATTGTTTTACAATAATACAGTAACAGTATTTGAAATCTAATGAAAATTGTTCAAATGCATTGGAGAAAATAACGTCAGTGCAAAAAAATATATATATTTATTTTGTTTATTTTTTATTTAATTTATTTTTTAATTTTTTTATTTCTTTTTTACCCATGAAGAACATTACTTACTTGGTTAGTTGTAGTGGAAATGAATATTTTACTTTCACAATCTCATGGAATTCTTCTGCAGTGAGGCACACTGCTGTACCCATAACTCTGTTTAATCCGATTTGCTCTGTGCCATTTGCTTTTGTTTTTTCATCGGTTGTGATATTTAAGCCTATTATTTAGTTTAGTTTAGTTTGTCTTGTTTTGACAGGCTTCGTGAGACATGTGTGACGTAGAGCGCGCACCATCATGGAAACTAATTCCACCAGCCCTAGTCATCTAGCAAATAAAGCCTCTGTTGTGTGCATTATGACTGAACGTACACACGCATCTGTTGAGCATAGACACACACACATCCACCCGAAGACGTAACAGATGTGCATCCGTCGTGTGAGTTGTTCCGTTCGCCTGGAGACTCACAGATTAAACCAACAGGAATAAATCAAGGCTATTAGAATGGCTGCTAATGCCTAGAGAAAGGTGGAAAAACATACTGGCTAATGCTGCTTGATTAAAGGAGGGAGACTGACCAAGAAACAGAACTGCACATACGTATGTCTTTTTTGACCTCCATGCCAGTAGGGGTAGAGAGAGAACTGATTTAGTGCATGCATGTTGCTGTGAAAGAGAGCTTTATCTAGAAAGCGTGGTCATATTTATGCATACACATCTGAACTTATTTTTAAAAAAGCTGATTTATAGTGTTTTTTGCTCAACAAGGCTGCATTTATTTGATCAAAAATAAAAAATAAAATGGTAATATTGTAAAATATTATTACAATTTATATGAACTGTTTTCTATTTTAATGCATTGTAAAATTTAATTTATTTCTGTGATTCAATGCTGGATTTTCAGCATCATTACTCCAGTCTTCAGCATCACATGATCCTTCAGAAATCATGATTATCTGCTCATTATCATTGCCAGTGTTGAAAACAGTTGTTCTATTGCAACTGTAATACTTTGCTATACAATACACAGTATTGCATCTAAACCAGCTGTATTCACCGACAAACCCGTGATTTAAACACATTTCATCCACATGCACAGTGTTTTGCCAGCATTTCCTAAAGTCAAAATCTGCTAAATGCATTCATGCACTAAAACCTCCTAGACTCGCGTCCCCCCGGGAAGTTCCTACTTACAAGTTCAGAAGTCGTAATTATGCTGTGATGTGGCTTCAAGTGATTTTGGTTGGACTCATTTCTTTTTTTTCACTTTCCAACAAAAACAGGAAGCTTTTTAGCTCTAATGCAACAAAACACAGTGAACAGTAAAGGATGTACATTAGGTGTGTAATTGATGCTTTATCTGTATTTTATCATTTTTATGCAGCCATAAAGAATGATTGGAAATGTGGTTTAGTCTGGCGCCTCATAAACCAGCTAAATACGTAGTCTTTCCCAGCAAGTCCTATCACTATTATTCGTCTTCAGAAAACAAAATGTATAGAAGTTAAACTGTTTGTTTACTGTTATGATTTTTCCATGATTTATTAATTTAGTCAAAAATCATTTGTGTCATATTTGATCCAGAAACGTTCGCCCATCTAGGAACTATATTATTATATTATATTACATTACTATATTATATTATAGGTGTTTAAACTATAGTATCTTTTGAATGTTATTTAGCTAATGGGGTATCTATAGATATCTATTGTTACCAGCGAGTTGCTATGCAGTTGCTATAGTTTTCTGAGTGGTTTCCAAGGTGTTGCTGTGCAGTTTCTAAGATGTTTTTAGTAGTTGATCTGTGCATTTTAAGGTGTTCTGAGCATTTGGTTGATGGTTGCTGCTAAGTAGTTTCTTAGTTCAACTATGCAGTTGTTCTGAGTGGTTACCAGGGTGTTGCTATGCAGGTTCTAATACAGTATGTTATTGGTGGTTGCTATGTAATTTTACTGTATGTGTTCTGAATGGTTACCTGGGTGTTGCTATGCAGGTTCTAATATGTTATTGGTGGTTGCTATGTAGTTTTACTGTATGTGTTCTGAATGGTTACCAGGGTGTTGCTATGCAGTTTCTAAGATGTTTTTGGTGGTTGCTATGTTGGTTTTAAGGTGTTCTGAGTGGTTGGTTGCTGGGATGTTGCTATGCAGTTTCTTAGTTGTTCTAGGTAGTTGTTATAATCTTCTGAGTGGTTGTCAGGGCGTTGCTATGCAGTTTCTAAGATGTATTTGGTGGTTGCTATGTTGGTTTTAAGGTGTTCTGAGTGGTTGGTTGCTGGGATGTTGCTATGCAGTTTCTTAGTTGTTCTAGGTAGTTGTTATAATCTTCTGAGTGGTTGTCAGGGCGTTGCTATGCAGTTTCTAAGATGTTTTTGGGGGCTGCTATGTTGGTTTTAAGGTGTTCTGCGTGGTTGATTGCCAGGATGTTGCTATGCAGTTTTTACGATGTTTTTGGTGGTTGATTTGTTGTTTTTAGGTGTTCTGAATGGTTGCCAGGGTGTTGCTATGCAGTCTCTATTATGTTTGCTATGCTGGTTTTAAGGTGTTCTGAGTGGTTGGTTGCCAGGTTGTTGCTATGCAGATGTAGTGTTATGAGTGGTACTGTAAAAAGGTGCTTTTGATAATCGCCTGTATTTATCTACAGTGCACAAAATGCTTATAAACAGTAATATTTACAATTGCAATTTATTGTGCTTTGGCTTTATCCTTTAATTGATTTCAAATGGCTTTAAAGTAATCGGAGAGCATCTGACTAGACCAGCCACAATCCAGTGGAAGCCGTTGGCCAGGTTTGAGTGGAATGACTCAGCAGGTGTGTTTGTGATAGTACTGATCTCTCCTCACACTGAGTCTCTCCGCACCCCTCCTCCACATCCTCACCATCCGCTCAAATGAATTTGGAACTCACAGCAGGTAGGTGTATCGAACCCCGAGTCCCTGGTGTGGAGGCTGGAGAAGAAATAGAGGCAGAAATCCAAAAAGAAACTTTGTGAATGAGTAAGACGATCGTGGGGGAGCCTCTGAGGAGAACAGCGAGAGAGCTTGTGAGGTACAGAGCAGAAAAATAAAAGTGTATGGATTATTGCTAGAGCTTCTGGGAATTCCCGGAGTGGGAAAAGAAAAGATGGCTGCCAATGGTGCTGGAAGCTGTCAACTTGTGTTTGTCATCGAGTTCCATCGCTCACTAACTCTGTCTCGCCGACTTTCATATGCTTTTTGTGGACATGAAACAGCATATTGTACATTTGTCAAAGCTAATCTCACCCAGCTCAGGGAGCCAAAGTTTCTTGAAAAGAGGAACCATTTTCCCCAAATTATCCCAGTCGGTATCAACTCAGGCTAATGTGCTGCATCGCATCTTGGTGTTAGAGAAGCGCATCCACAAACACATTCAATTCTGTACAAACATTTGTTTGATTGGGCTACAAGCAGACACTAATTTGAAGGAATGTTTCTGTGCTACTTAAACCTAAATTGTTTAATGGTGAAACAGGTTTCTGTGATTGCACAGACACATCTGCCGTGTTTAAGACAAAATCTCTTGTGTAAGACGAGATGTAGCTCTTGGTTTCAGATAGATGTCAATAGTTTTCAAAAGATTAGACTTCGTGCCTTACTGAGCACTTTAGCTGTTAATAGAGTTGGGGTACTTGGACTCTGACTCTGCAAATATGAATGAATTTTAAGCTCAGACAGACTCAAGTGGACTCTCAGTTTGTCTGTGAATTAAAACACAAAGAAAATATACAGTTTAGTGTTTCACATGTAATTTATAAGGAAATCCCTAGCCTTGAGTAACAGTGTTGTAGCTAGTAATGATAAATATAATTTTTTTAAATAATATTTATTAATTAAAAAATTGCTTCATGTCAATCAACACTTTTTGACTTTTGTTTTGTCCTGACAGGTAAGGCTCGGACAATTCGTTGACATTATCAACATCTTTGGCAATAAAATTCAAATAGTCAAATTGTCATTAGATTAGACAAAAGGTTATTGCGACTTTTTATCTCACAATTCTGACTTTTTTTCTCAGAATTGTGTGATACAAACTTTTTTTTTCAGTGTTGTGAGATATACATTTGCAATTACGAGCAATAAAGTCAGAATTGCTTGATATAAAATTTACAATGACATGAGAAAATTCAGAATTGCGTGAATTCTAACACTCTTTCTCAGAATTGTGAGATGTAAACTTGCAATTTTGAGATATAAAGTCAGAATTGTGAGATATAAAGTCGCATTCACAAGAAAAATGTAAGAATTGCATGATATAAACTTGCAATTGCAAGTTATGAAGTTAGAATTGTGACTTTATATCTTACAACTGTGTGATATAAACTTGCAATTCTGACTTTCTTCTCAGAATTGTGAGTTATAAACAAGTTATAAAGTCCAATTTTAGACGGAGAAAAAGAAGACTGATATTTTTTCTCACAATTCTAACTTCATGACTCGAAATTCTGAGAAAAAAAGCCAGAATTGTGAGTTTGATGTATGCAAGCAGCGCTTTTCTGTTAGTGAGCATCCTGATTCTGCTGAGCAACATTTAGATTAATATGTAAATATATGCTGCATGATTTCCTCTCAGTAACAAAATAATCACACAACAGCCATGGTGAGAAAACAACTGTTAGGATTAGTTCACTTCATCATTTACTCACCCCTATATCTTTCTTCAGTTGAAAAGAATTGAAAGGGTTTTTCTCCATATAGTGAAAAAACCAACAATGTCAGACTTGACGTGAGCTTTTTAACATGTTTGCGCAATGTGTGAAAATGGGCAGAGCTAGTGCAAAATGAGCATTTGTGTTTAAACAGTATAAACATGCTTACCCCTGAGAAAACACTACATCCCACAGTCTATATTTGGGCCTCTTTTCTTGATGCATTACTTTTGTTAGGCTTTAATGATTGACTAATGTGTATAATAATTTTTTTTTGACACCTTGTCTAGAATATTTGTAGCTAAATATTTGAACGAATTGCAAAAGCTCATTTATTCGATCAAAGCCTACCAATTAATAATCAATTAGTCAATCAACCGTCCTAATAATCGTTGTATTATCCGAGTAATCATCTGTTGCAGCCCTACTGACTACCAATTGACCTGAAGTCAGTGGGCCGACTGTTTGAGGCCTGTTTGATGAGCGTCTGCGTTTCTCCCTGCTTCTACTCTACAGGAAGCTTCCATAGATTATTTATCTGCGCTCGAAGGACTATGTGGCTCCTGCATTATTCACAGTGTAAAAAGCAAGAGAGGCAATTTGGTCCGGCGTTATGTTCAATAAGCATAGCATCAATCCCCAGCCATGACGCAGGGCTCCGGTCCGGGCTGAGGAGGAGGTCGGAGACATATAAAGTTGCCTTGTGTGCTTTCCGCTCCTATCTGTAGCAGTAAGACAGATAAGACAGACGGCAGCCAGCGTGGTTTCCCGAGCAAAAAGATGCAATCACGTCGGACTCACCCGGGATAATCGAGGGTGGGGAAATAATATTTTATTCAATCAATGAGGGTCAGTGTTCTGTGATGGACTGTTGTGATCTTCCCGTCAGGTTTTCTCTTCCACTCTCTTTTGAATCTGTTTTCTTTGTTTCTCAGACTGCATATTATATTCTTGCTGAATAATCCATTTCGGAGCCAGATGGAGGATGGGTTTACATGCACGCAAACTGTGCACGCAGACACACACTCACCTATATATAAATAGGTGTGTGTGCTCACACACACTGATACAGGCGATGTCTTGAGACCCAATCGATACGCCTCTCTTCTGCAAAGGCTGAAGGAGCCATTGAGATCATTCTTGGCTCGTGGCCACAAGCTCTTTTATCCTTCAAAGTGTGTGTGTGTGGCCTTCCAGTATTGATGTTGTGGTGTGTGCCATGTCTGTGTTTTATTGAGTTTGTGTACAGTGTGTTGTGAATGCTGTGTGTGTCTATGACTCAATGTATGAAATGGAGAGAGAGCTCAAATACGTTATCGCCGTATCCTTTAAAAGAGCAACTGATACAGTTATTTATCCTCTATATACAATGAGTGTCATTTATACTTTATAGATGTTAAAAAAAAAAAATTTAGTTTCTCATTTTTGTTTGCAGCATAAAATAATAGAAAACATAAAATAGCTAATATATGAGGTATTTTATGTTTTCTATTATTTTATGCACACATTTATATATATGTGTGTGTGTGTGTGTATAAAAGCATTTCTATTTAATTATATTATTAAAATATTATATTCTATTTAATTTTTTTATTAATTATATTTTTAATATAATTATATATTTTAATTAAATATTTATATTTCATTTAATTTTAAATAATATTTATGTAATATTAAATAAAAAATAACAAATGTTTATGTAATAATTATAAAAAATATTATAAAATATCTTTTTTTTTTTGGTGTTAAAAATATATATATATTTTACATAAGTACAGAAAATTGTCTATAAAGTAGATATTGCTGATTAAGATTCAGTAAGTGAGTCTGATTTTGGTTCAGTGCTTTCACTGATTTCATTCAGTGAAGGATTTTACAGACTGATTTAAACAAAAAGAATAAAAGGACCTTCTTGTGAGAGTCATTTGTGAATTACATTAGATTAGACTAGCCACACTGTATGTTATTTCCTCATTAAAAGAACTGGCTCATGAGTGTTATTTGTTTGTGAGTTGGATTGCCCAACACTTTAGCCGCTCCAGGTTGGGCATGGAAAGCAGCCCTCACATGTTTCTTTAAACATGTGTAAAAATCTAGTTAAAAACTACTATTTCACAGCGCATGTCATTTTTGATTTTATGTTTCCTATAGAGTTTTTCTTCCAGACGAACACGTGACTCTTTGATTCAGAGCGTCTAACAAGCCTTTCCTACAGAGCGGCAAATTGAGTCGCTTTCAGGCTTTTCACTTTGTGTTTTTTGTGGCATGACAGGCAGGTTACGCTTGCATGCGGCCGCTAATACCCTCCCGAACATGTACGGTTGATCCGTGGAGCTCAAAAGACCCGTCCGAGTAAACACACTAAATGCTCATAAACACACACCATACTGACTCGTTCAGCCAGACATCTGACGTGAAACACAAAAACAGAATTACTTTCTCAATCCGGAGAGGCCTTTCAACGCGTAAATCACAGAGGAGAAACGTGCGGCTCACGCAAGTGTGCAAAATACAGTCTCCAGAGAACAGAACAAGGAGAGGGAGAGAGGTATTAAGCAATAAGGCATTCATGGTTGTTCTGTCTTGTGATTTTAAGCTCCGTTCCAAAACCTGGTGAGTTGCCTTGCTGCCCAAAAAACAGTCTGCTGTCTTTAAAGGGAGCGTCTTAAAGGAACACTCCAAAAAATAGACTCATTTTCCATATCCCTTATAGTAAACTATTTTTGAATCCATTCAGCCGATCTCCGGGTCTGCCCTTTTAGCTTAGCATAGCATAAATCACTGAATCTAATTAGACTATTAGCATCTTGCTCATAAATGACCAGAGTAGGGGTGCAGCGACAACTGAACATATGTTTTTACTAATATGTATAAACTTTTTTAATATAAAATTGTCAAATCTGCTGATGCACACCGTGCTTTGTTCGTTGTCACAGGAGCATCCCAGCTGAAGATAATGAGGAAATTACATCACTTCCTTTGGCAAGAGCATTCCAAACAACTAAATAATGGCACACACATGCTTTGCTCACTGCAAATTCCCCACTAACAAGGAGATAAGGATGATCACTTTGATTTGGAAAATGACCACGAACCATACAATACACAAATTTTTGCACCCCTTATATAAAGCTTGACCCTTATATAGTTGATATAGGTCATCTTCTGTTGTCTGTGGATGCCAATGAACGCGTTTATGCTGGAGGCAGAGGGTTGAGTGGGACAGAGCGGATAAGTTTTGGATTTGCTGTAGTATGTATGCATGTGGCTCTGTTTGAAGGATGATCAAGATCTTGAACTTGCGCGCAAATGCAAATGACTCCTAATTAATGCCAATAACATGAAATATCCCCAATCATTTTTTTACACCTGCAATACTCAGACAAAATAAAAAGTGCATACGTCTGCTCAGACCCTGACGTGAAGCTAAGAACTTTTCCACGTCAAAAAATATGAGCGCTGTCGTGGATTTGACGCGCACTCTATTATGAAATCTGTGCATAAGCACATTTTATAAATGAGGCCCAGTGTGAGTACAGAAACTTTACATAGGAAAATTATCTGAACTGTTTGTTCATTTTTTTTTTTTTTGCGAGATGCTAATGGTCTAATCAGAGTCAATGATATATGCTAAGCTAAGCTAAAAGTGCTACAGCCAGACCCGGAGATCGGTTGAATGGATTCAAAAATGCTAAAACTCAACTGTTTAACTCTAGGGGAGTTGGAAAATTAGCCTATAATTACAGGTGACAGACTTGGATCACTCTACAGACAGCTGCTATCATGCAAATAGCACCTACTATGCGAGACACACAGGACACTCGACTCACAGTTCAGTGAAACAACATTTTATTGATTTGGTGTGTATGAATGTACAGTATGTTAAAAATCAATATTTCCCTTCACAACAATACAGTGTAATTCAGAATTATTATAAAATCATATTGATGTATTGTCCAATCAGCTTCTAGGGCCAAAACTATCCGTTTTATGTGTTTAAACATGATGTGAGGGCAGTCAGGAAGAAAAAGAGAGAAACTGAGCGAGAGAACTCGAGTGGAAGATACACAGCCTCAGGCAAACAGAAAACAATTGTTTCACTTCCACCCGTAACCTATTTCACCTTTAAACAGCAGATCTCTTTCACTCAATTAATTTCTGCACATTGGCTGTGGAGTGCAGTGGAAAAGGGCTTTTATATCCGCCTTTTATTTCTGAATTTTCTCACTCGCTGTTTTTCTACTCTGGTTTTCTTTACGTGCCACTGTTTGTTTTTTTATTATATTCTGTTGTGAGGACTTGTGGACTTCACACATTAAAAACACACGGGGGTGGATTCACTAAACAATCGAATGATGGAGTTAGATGCCGTTAGAACTAGGCATGTGTCCAGACCTGCCATGAGGAGCGTTTTTGACATGTTAAAGAGCCAGTGTGTAGGATTTGTTCAGTATGGATGCTTGCTTGCACCACTCAATAAAAAATCATGGACTATCCTGGAAATTTTAAGACTTTAATTGTGACTTTACTTCTTACAATTCTGACTTTTTTCTCTGAATTGTGTGACATAAACACATAATTCTATTTTATGAAGTCAGAAGCGTGATATAAACTCCCAATTCTGACAAAAAGTAAAAATTACAAGAAAAACTTGCAATTGTGAATTTTCTTCTCTTAATAGAGTTAACAAAGTCAGAATTATTAGATATAAAAAACGTCAGGCATATGAGATATAAACTTGCAAATTCTAATACATATATATATGTTTATTTATTTATTTTTTCAGACTTAGACTTTATAACACGCAGCTATGTGTTCATATCTCATAATTCTGTGTCAAAATTATGAGATATAAATTCAATTGCGAAAAAAAGTCAGAACTGCAAGTTTTTACCACACATTTCTGAGAAATTAAGTCAAAATTGCGAGATGTGAACTATTTATTCCAAAAAAAAGGCAGAACTGTGAGTTTCTATACCTCACAATTGTGAGAAATGTGAGATGTGAACTCAGAATTTCTAAGAAATTGTCTCATAATTGGATTTTATAACACATAACTGCATGTTTATTTTAGTCAAATTTGTGAGAAATTCACAATTGTGAAAAGACATTTTTGGAAAAATGTCAGAATTGTGAGATATAATCTGAATAGTTTTTTCGTCCGTGCTTTAGTTAATAAAACTCTTAATACAACAGCATGTGCAATCCATTCTTAGTGAATTCTTTTCATATTGGAAAACCTTTCAAACCGAGCTACATGCATGCATATTACAGCAAATCCCAAACTTATCCGCGCTCTCTCACTCCACCCTCTGCCTCCTGCATAAACACGTTCATTTGCATCCTTCAAATCCACAGACAACAGAAGATGACACCCAAAAAGCCATGACGACAAACACACGTTCACATTTGCATGCGAGCCTCCCTCGTCCCCTGCGTTGCAGTGTCTGCTTGTCAGAGATAGTTTTTTTGCTGCTTAAATATGATTTTCGCTGATTGACTGCTGGATTGATGACAAACCTGTGTTGTTAGAAAGATTGCCGTCCTGCTCTCTGGTCACTGGGTTGTGCTGCTCTGTTAGTCCTCTGATTCAGGGGTCAATAGGTCAACTGCGGGCAGTCCGTCCGGCGACCTCTCATCAATCTCTGTCGTTATGGTAACAGTGAGACTTCAGGTAGAGCAGACGTGTGATTATCCGCAAACAGGTTTTCCCCAGCTGAACTCCCACTGTCTTCTGACACGATATGGAAGAGAAAATTGTCCCGAGATGAGCACGGACAAGTGATTCACTGGCGGCCAGTGACTCATCACCCGCTGTTCTTTTATTTGTCAGTGTCCAGACATCATGACAGTGGGCTGTTTTTATGTCTTCTCAGTTTAGTGCCCAGAATGCTCATTTAGGGACCCAGAATATGGTTTAGATGCATTTGTATGCAGTAAACCAAAAATCATTGTGTCTGCTCTTGTCTTAGATAGATATTTTATTTATATGAGCATTATTAGTAGTAGGAGGAGGAAGAGGTGGAGGATTAGTATTTAGTATTCTAATGTTAATCAATTAGTATTATTATTAAAATGAAAGAATGATCACATTAGTCTGTATTGGCCTTTTTTATTTGTTTGTTGTTTGTTTATTAATTAATTAATATTAATAAATTATTTTATATATTTACTAACATAATACTACTACTACTACAAAAAAAATATATATGACTAATAATATTGCATGATTAAAAATAATATTAATACATATAATTATTATTTGTTATTATAATGTATTTAATATTATTAATATTAAAATAAGCATACATTTTTATATCATAGGTGATATCACATTAACCTGCATTAGCCTTATAAATCACCATTTAGTTATTTATTATAATTTATTATATTTATATTTATAATATTTATTATTATTATTATTATTTTGTAGAATTATTTATATTTATACTCCATTCTAAAAGTGTAAGTGGTTATATACAGCATAAAGATTGATAACTTCTATTATATGAATATGAGATTTGGTGTGGTATGTTTTTTGTTGGAAGCCCATTGTAGAGTCCAAGAAGCCTGTTTTGAATTTTTGCCCAGAATGAAATGAAGCAACTATTCCAATAGTCCAGACCACTGTTTCACTTCCAGGGTCTTACACTGCCAAAAATGATTAGGAATGAGAAATGACATCAAATAAAACAACAGTGATGTCATATCCACCAAACCTGTCATATCCAGGTCATATTTCAATGTAAGTTTATTCTACCAATAAAAAAAGCACCGTTACTAATTTATTAATTCTAAATGCCACTCTCATTATTGTATTGTAATAATCCCTCCTTTAACTGCAGATTGTAATGACCTCCTCCAGTTCAACATCTGTTTGTTAGCCGATGACTTGTGAGGTTGAACATAGCAAAAAGTCTCTCTCAGCTCTAATTAAGCAGATTTTAGCAGGACGGTGGCCTGGTGGCGTCACACACGCTCTCCTCGTTCCCTCGAACAGCTCGCAGACGGCGCAGACTCCCCTCCTCTGAGCTCCGCGTTTGCATAATTACCCAGGTAATTGCGGAGTAATTGGCGGCGTCACCTGCTCCCAAGACGCGCCGGCATTGTTTTATCAACAGCTGGAATCAAACCTGCATGAGGAGAAAACGACGAGGAGAGAGAGAGAGAGATGCTTTATAAAGAAAGAGGGTAGAAAGTTGGCTGCCCAAGGGACGGTTACCCATTCATTATGAATGGAAATGTATGGAAATGCACTCTGCCCGCAGCCAAAAAAAGAACGAAAGGAGAGGAAGTTGGGAATGCAGAGGGAAGGAAAAGTTGAAGAGAGCACAAAAACAAAAAAACCAAGGAGAAGTAAATAAACGAAAGACAAAGAAGTGCGTGACTGAGACGCCGAGTGAGAAGAGAAGAGAGATCATGTCTGTCTCCGGGGGAGAAAACGAGGTGTCAGCCTTTGTTTCTCTCTCTGTCTTCCGCTCCTTCTCTTGCTGTGAGGTATTTGGTGTATTATTCATTGCGTTTAATAGACTGGGCTTCTTTAGAAGCTGCAGGATAGTAGAGAAGCACCTCTAAACGACGTTTCTGTCATCGTTTACTCACCCTCGTGTTGTTTCTTTCTTCCATGGGACAGAAATGATGAAATACGCTTGAACCTTTGACATTGTTGATGTGGTTTGCAAGCGAGATTTCCAGTGAGTTATGACTTTTCATTTCCTGTATGGCCTCATAAAATGTATATTTTTACATTTGTGGGTGGTTTTTTTTTTCCCTCTGTATTATAGAAAATAACTATATTTTTTTCTTTTTGTGTTCCACTGAGAAAATTCAATGAGAAAATTAACAAAAAATGTTGATTTCTGAAGTTTTCATGTACTTACAGTATATATACTGCTTTTTTAATGTATTTGTTTCATGTTCTCACAAAGGCTGCACTTTTCTAATCAAAGATGCTGTAAAATAAGTGTGGAACACTATTATATTTTAAAGGTGTCATAGAATGCATTGAGAGAATATTTGAAATTGTTGTCTGATAAGTACATAGAAGGTATGTAGCTTAGGTAAGGGGAAAAAATGCCCAGAAACGGTTTTACAGGTCCATTTACAACCCTAG
>JAUCMS010000012.1:4554560-4569195 GCA_032357445.1 Enteromius radiatus | reverse complement strand
CTACTCCGGTAAAGTACAGATACCTGAAAAATGTACTTAAGTACAGTAACGAATTACAACTACTTCGTTACTGCCCAACACTGGTGTTTGCATATAATTTTATAATTGCCCATCTTTATTCTCTTTATTGTTCAGATTTGTGGTAGTAGAGCTGCGATACATGCTCAACGTTTTAGTATTACTGTGCTGATATGTGTTTATTCAGTAGATTTATTCAGTTCACCCAATAAATTAAATATTTGCTATCAGGCCATCTAACACCAATGCAAGTGTTATCTTTCTGAGAACAGTAGCTGAAACTGTGGTACTTGATGATTCACAAAATGCAAGTCAGCAGAGCTTTGAGAAACACTGATGAAACTGAAAAAAGCACATATAGACAATAAAAATTAATATCAGTGTCTCCTGAAGAAATACTGAGGTCGTATGAAGAGAAAGAAGAAAATACCGATTATTTCGCTTCATAAGACTTTTATATATTAAGAAAAGCCACGGTTATCAATTGTGTGTTTACTGTATATTATTTGTTCACTCTCAAAGCATTTTTGGAATCACCAAGGATCATGGTTTCAACTAAAAATCAAAAAAACTGAACTGTCCCTTTTTAACGCTACGCTCTTAAAAACAAGGCATCCATAAGACCTCCGTTCATCTTCAGAACACAAATGAAGATACTACGATTATATCAGAGAACCAAGCAATAATCCCAGATCCAGAAACATAGCAAAAACATCAGTAAAACAGTCCATGTGACACTTTTGCGATGCTACGAAAATACTTTTTTTGCGTAAATAAAACAAAAATAACATCATAAATTCTTCTCCTGTGACTTACATTTTCCACCATTTTAGAGAGTATCTCAAAGCACCGTCTACGCTAGCTTTAACGTATTTGACGTAATCGGCCTTGTTTACATCCGGGCGCCTAGAAGAAAGCTTACGCAACAGTATTCTCTAAAATGGCGCGAGACGTAAGTCATAGGAGAAGAATGGTTGAGTATATAATGTTATTTTTGTTTTCTTTGCACAAAACAAAATATTCTCTTGAAGTTGATCCACTGATGTCACATGGACTTTTTTTTACCACGTTTCTGGACCCGGGATCATTCCAGTTGTATTGCAGTCTATGGAGGGACAGATGCCTCTCTGACATCATCAAAATATCTTAATTTGTGTTCCCAAAGATGAAGGTCTTATGGGTTTGAAACAACACGAGGGTGAGTAATTAATGACAGAATTAACCCTTTCAGGGCGTGCTGATGGTTGTGTAGTGTTTGTAGTTGCTTCATCTGTACTGACCATGTGCTCTGTGTTTTATTTCAGTGTTTGTACGGCTGCTACGTCCACTCCTCCATCATTCCCACCTTCCACCGCCGCTGTTACTGGCTGCTGCAGGTAAGAGTTCAGCTCCTTCCCTCATTATGTAATGCTAAATGATGCTTCAGATGCAAGAAACCCAACTGAAAATGTCTTTCATCAGCATGCTGTAGCTAGTAAGTCTGTCTTCTTGAGCTCTCCCAGTCTATTAAAAGCATGAACAGTCTGACAGCGATGGCGGTAATTGAGGGCCATAAACACGTTTGTGGGAATAGCAGCCAGAGGTCGTTGTACAAACTAGTCGATCATTTCTGCCACTAGATGATGTTTTGGGCCTGTTGACGTGCACAGATTAGATGTCCTTCTTCTATTTATAAGGCAACTACACAGTTGGTTTGAGGTGTACACCTATAGCCAAAATCGATGAGAACTGCTCTGAGATCCGTGAAACTACCCAAGTGTTGTCCCGAGACGGACAGAAACTATAAGCGACCGGGACATGAGGGTTTTTTGCACCGCAAGCAGCATCGGTCGAGATGTGCAAGCTTTCATTTCTCAAGCACATCATCTCAATGGTGCTGGCCCGTCAGACCGCAGCATCATTTACATGAGCGAAATGGTGAATAGCCAATGTTTGGGGATCTGTTTGAATAGGTGAAAGTACAATTAGTAGTTGTGCAGGTCGTAGAGTGTGTGTGTGCGAGTTTGAGTGTGTGAACATGTTTGTTTTGCCTTCCTTGTTGAGACCAAATGTCCCCTCATGGATAGTAAAAGCTGAAATCATCTACGCTGTGCAGAGCAGCAACGGCGCCCATGAGGAAAAGACTTAATAAACATACTAAATAACGTCTTCAAGGAAATATAAAAATGCAATGGGTTAGCTTTAGGCGCATGGATAGGTAATATTATGAGCAGAGTATAAAAACAATCAATGGAAAATCCCCACCATGATAGAAAAACAAGTGTGAGTGTGTGCGGGTTTATACTTTGGGGACGAAATTGTATCCAGGAGTGAGATAAATCTGACAACTGTTCTTTGGGACTTTGAAGGAGAAAAAAATCATATATAAAGTATAAACATTATTATTTTTCTATTCTAAAAAGTTTGCTTTTAGTTATTCCAAGAGTGCTGATATAACAGTCCGGTAGCACTAGGGCTTTTCACTTTTTGTGAGTCATTTATTCACCTGATTTGTTCAAAATTACAGATTCATTGCGAGTAGGGATGCACCGATCCACATTTTTTCACTTCCGATCCGATTCCGATACCTGAATTTGGATATCTGCCGATCCCGATACCATTCCGATACCAGAGCTCTATTGGCTTTAATATCACTATGTGATGATGCATGATTCGGCAAATCGAGGGAAGAAATGTTTAAATCGTGCAGATTAGCCTACTATTTTTTTCCTGCATGCACGGCTACTTACAAAACAGCACAAAGCTGTGTGTGATTTACTAACAATGTTTAAATTAAAGAACACAGACGCAAAATCCTATTTACACATCGACCAACGCAATATACCAATCCCTGTTCAAATTAGCGTCTTTGCAAATTAAAGATAAAGAAGCAACATTACATTGAAAAGAAAAAAATGACTCATTGACTCCTAATTGAAGGTTTCAATTTGTCTTACTTAAATAGCATGGCTTGGCGAACGATGTGTTTGGATAATGTGTTCCTCTTGAATTACAATTATAATTGTGAAAAAAATCTTCTCCTTCTTCTCTGTTCTTCTGCTGGCGACAACAAATACAGCCATTTCAAGTGCAGAATAGTTTAAGACATGCTTTTTTTTTTAGTTAAAAAAAAAGTATTATCAATTTGAATGCTGTCCTCACATAAATTTTGCATCTGAAACGTAAACGCCTACAATAAAACTGCATATTCAATAAGGTGCAAAAATAACTATGTCCATGCCTTTTCAGCACTAGTTTGTTGCTGGGTGTCTTTGGTAAAACCTGACAGCAGTATTCTAATGCCAAAATATATATTTAATGTTAGTAAAACTGGCGCATATGTCTTTGCGAGTGAGTAATTTGAATCATTTGCTCTTCTGATTTGTTCAAAATGACTGATTCATTTGGAAATGAAACAAGTGAGGCGTTTGAATCATTCATTCAACTAATTAATTTAAAAAACAGGTTCATTCAGGACCTAACCAAGCGTCTGGCTTTATTAGTCATTTGAATCCTCCAATATTGATTCATTCTGAAACAAGGGACTGTCTTTATGAGTGAGTCATTTGAATTATTCACTCAGCTGATTTGTTCAAAAATACTGATTCGTTCTGTAACAAACACGGGTGTATGAATCATTCCCTCAGCAATGTGTTAAAAAAAAACTGATTCATTCAGTGACGAAACAAGTGGCTGACTTTGAGTCACTTAAATGAATTAAATGAGTCAAATAAGTTCTAAAACTATGATTCATTCTGCATGAATCTTTAAAAATTAGACCGTTGCATTCCCTCAACAAATACTGATTCATTAAGTAACAAGTGAGTCATTTAAAACATTCATTCAGACTATTTATTCAAATACTCATAATTATTAAACAATAAAGTAACAGAACTTTTTGTACGAGTTATCAGAAATCAGAAATTGTTAGGTTCAGTATCAGACATATTAATAAAATATATTGCATTATATTTTAATGATTTGATGTTGAAATGGTATAATTAACACTGTGTGTGTGTGTGTGTGTGTGTGTGTGTTGTAGTCTGAATAGAGGTGTGGTGGGAGTTGAGAAATGAAAACCTACTGTTAACATAACCATAGAAGAAGAAATGATGTGAAAAAAGCGAGAGAACTTAGTGGTGATAAAGCGAATCTAAGCTGTCGGATTTGAGCTCAGCTGGGCAGGTAAGAATGATTGATTACAGAGAGAGCGAGTCCACCCACATTACACACACACACAGAGAGAGAGAGAGAGTAAACCTACCCATACACAATCACAACTCTTAAAACTTTCATCTTTACACCAGCACACCTGCCCAATCACAAGCAGATTATCATCAGCAGCGTTTGATTTATGAAGCGGCGCTTGCTACATATTAATGTTATATCGCAGGATGGTGTCTGCATACAAATAGAGCGCAACAGTGGGGTCAAAATCCCACTCATTTACTCCACAGAGAAATTGATTTTTAGTGATAATATATAAACCCTTCTGTGCAGACCTGCCGTGAGCTCTGAGATTGCTAAGTGATGGTCTAAACTTCTGGAGACTTTACCCGTCAGAGAGCATTCGCGGTTTGCTGTGGCAAATTGTAAATA
Organism: Enteromius radiatus; assembly: GCA_032357445.1. NCBI lineage: Eukaryota > Metazoa > Chordata > Actinopteri > Cypriniformes > Cyprinidae > Enteromius > Enteromius radiatus. Next base: position 4,564,599 of record JAUCMS010000012.1, on the reverse strand, counting down.
TAAATATATGTTAATTTGATGTTTTTGAAAGATGTCTATTATGCTCATCAAGGCTAATTATTTGATTAAAAATCTGATATTATTAGTATCTGTTTTTTATTATTTTCTAATATAATTTAGCTGAATTTTCAGCATCATTACTTCAGATATGATTTATAAAACCAGCCGTAAAATATAAAGATGTCTGTTAGCAGTTAGCAGATAAATGGGTTTAAAACAAATACAGGACATGTCTTGCTGTGCTGAGCACACAAAGAGGAAGCTGAGGAGCGTGTGATCCAGTGTGTTCACGCTCAGAGATGCTCATTGATTTATGCTCCAGCAGAGCGATCGGACTCACAAGGTTACACAGCAGTGATTGGTGCCCACCCGAGCTTTCAGGAAGCTCACACACACACACACACATCGTTTGGTACTGTCAATCACACCTGTCAAGGTCAGTCTTTGTACTTTTGTTCACATTCGTCACTCAAAGTTTTAAAAACTCCATGCCATCATGATATAGATGGTTTAACCTGGTATAATAGCTGAAAAATCCATTAGTAATGAGGAAGAACAGGGGGAAAAAAAGAATAAATAATTATATAAAAAACATAAATTATCGGTAATTATAAAATAAAATAAAAATATATTTTTAAAAATAATTTATTAAAATTTATTTTTATTATTAATTTATTTAAATAATTTTTTTCCCGTATTAATTTTTACAAGTGTTTACTATGTACATATAAAAGCACACATATAGAGCGTATATATGTTTTTATATTTATATTATATATAAATATATTTAAAATATAAACTTAATTTTTCTTAAATATATGCATGCAAGTGTTTTCCGTATTAATTTTTACAAGTGTTTTACCAGTTTTATTTAGATTTTTTTTTTTTTTACAGAAATGTCTGTAAAATTAATGGATGATGTCAAGTAGAATAAGTTGCCAGTACTTTTTATATTCTTTCATTTAATTTTTTTTTATTTTAATTTTTTTTAATGAATTAATAAATGAATGGAAAATAAATTAACATAAAAAGCAGAAAAAAAGGCATTTTATTATTGTTTATTATTATACATTATTGTTAAAGTTGAGCTAAACAAAAAGAAAATTTAAAACAATATGCTTCTAATTTTTTAAATGATGTAAAAAAGGCAGAAAAAAATAAAAAGCAGTTTTTCTTTTGTGGAAATGTCAAAATAGGTCATTACATTAAAAGAAAGAAAAAAGTAGGAAATTGAAAATATATAAAAAAAATAAAAATTAAAAAAATAGCATAAATAATGTAATAAAATGAATAATTAAATAAAATAAATAAATAATTATGAATTTTTGCCCTGATTTTTTCTAAGGTTAAACTGCTTTCTTGTCTAAGTTGTTCAGAAGGTCTTGTTCTGTCTAAACGGAGAGTTTTTGGGCAGGGTAAGCAGGAATGTGACAGTCAGGAGTATAGACTAGACCCCCTCCGTCTCTCAGTCCTGGAGGCTACAGACAGCCCCAAAAGAGCCTTTTATTTATTCATTCAGCCATGCATTTTGCCAGCGGTCTTTAGAGGCGTCTGAAACCCTGCACGGTGGGCAGCATGATTGCTGTTTATGTCATCTGAATCTTTACGAGTGAGAATGTTTTTAATGTCTTTAAAAAGCATTAAGGGCCGCAAATGAAAATGAGAAAATGCATAAAGTGGGTTTTATTTCTCCCCACATTCCCTTTCCTCCTCTCCGCGCTCTTTTCATTCTTCCTCACCACCTTTTTTTTTTTGATTTCATGTCTTTTGACAGCCTGTTGAAATTGTGACCACATTCTTGTATTGCAGTTGACCCGTCCATTCACTTCCATTTCATGCTGAGTAAAGCGAAGCCATTTGCTGTTTCCGCCGGGCATTAGAGAGCGACGCGAGGCTCTGCTGGACACTTCAGCACTGCACTCACTACAGCGTTCACATTCACCTTTCACTTCATCTGTTTGGACCTAGTTTGCTTGCTTAACAAATCTTCTACTTTTATTATTTTATTTTTTGCTGCTGTAATCATCCAAAAGGAATCTAAACAATTCTCAGTCAAATTATGTGCTGCCCTTCCCCTTAATATATATCTATTTTATATGTATGTTTTTATGTATTTATATGTACATACAGTAGTAAATATACACAGTACACATACATATATTAGGCTACGTATTTGGGATGCAATTAATCGTTTGACAGCATGTATTAGTGCTGTAAAATTATTTATCACAATGTAATATACTATGTATGTTTACTATGTGCATATAAAAGCACACATATATATTTTATATATGTTTATATATTTTTTTTATATTTACATGTATATATACATATATATATATATTATTATATTATATATTATTTATATCACAGCTGCAATATTATTTCTTATAACTGCACTGCTTTTTATTTAATTTTATTTTTATAATTGGCAATTTTTCTTTTCACATAATAGATGGTACTTGAAATTACTTACTTTTAACTTTTATCTCACAATGACCTGTTGTTTTGTTGTTGTTGTTTTTTTAACTGATGTGGAAATGGACTCAAGATTCAAGATTTTTATTTGCCATCTGTTTGGTTTTTTTCATTTTTTGGGGGGGTTATGTGACATATTGGGGTCAGTATTTTTTTTTTTTATTTAATTTTATTACAAAGCATGCATTAAATTAGCCGAAAATGATGCTAAAGACACTTATGGTACAACAGATTCAAATAAATGTTGTACTTTTGAACTTTCTATTCATCATAGAATCCTGAAAAGCTAAATGCGTTATGGTTTCCACTAAAATTGTAAAATTAAGCATTGAAAATAATAATAACTTTTTTCTTGAGCATCAGGTCAGCATATTAGACTGATTTCTGAAGAATCGTGTGACACTGAAGAATAATGATGCTGAAATTCACAGTAATAAATTGCATCTTAATATACGTTCAGATAGAAAACCTTTATTTTAAATTGTAATAACATTTCAGATTTTTTACTGTAATGCAGCTTTGATATGCATTTGACATTTTTATTCAATAACAATAAAAAAACCAACCCTGAACTTTTAAACAGTACACTGAAATCTGCAGATGGTAGTTTTTAGTCCGTGTCTGTTTGCGTCGAGCACATCTGTATGCCAGTGTACTCCTAAAGCTGACAAAAACTTTTAGGAGATATATGCATATAAACCGACTGTCTTTCCCTTCTGGGAAAATGGGCCAAAATATCGATGACTCAACTTGTTTGCAGGGGACGTATGCTAATTTTTGCAGATGCTCTCTAGAATGAGAATGTCCCACCTGCGACTGACAAGAAGCTAACTAAAGGAAACAGGCTGTTTATAAAGAGGACAAGCGCTTGGATTTGTCCCGCACTTTCGGTTAGAATCACCTCGCATTTCACACGAAGCCAGGAGACCTTCAATAGTCAAACGTGCTTTAAAATAAGTATTTCATAACAAAAGTTCACAGTGGGCAATGACACTTAAACCCCCGGAAACTTCAGGCTTTATTCGTTTCCCTTTGAAGTTCAGCGCTGTTCTTTCCCAAAAAGACTAAGTTGAAAAGTGAAAGCCGTGACTTTAGCACCCTAAGCCCTCCGTCTGAGCGCTACGTGACACGTCAAAGACTTTTTGTCAAGTCCTTGAGGAGAACTGAGACTTCCTGTGCCCACCAACCGAAGAGAGGTGAAAACACACACACGCATTTGTTCAGATCTACAGATCCTCGGGAGATGCTTGTGACCCTCACTCAGAAGAGGTCCTGAGACAAATGTGGCGTGTTGTGGAGCCAGTGAGCCATTAGTGCTGTTTTCCCCTTGACCTCTTAGACAAGAACAGCCATTATGCTGTTGTTCGAACAAAAACCTCAAGGTGGGTTCAGCGTTTCAAAGCCCGGCAGGGTTCGATGGATGTAGCGCTGGAGAGGTAGTTTCTGAAACATGAGGGAGCGTGTGTGTGTGTGTGTGTGTGTGTGTTTGAGAGACAAACCGACAGAGAAAGAACAGCATAAGTCAGGGAGCAAGAGCTCACGGCCCATTAAATAATAGATCCTTCCTGAAAGGCCTTTAGGTAGCGCTGAAGCCGCGCAGGTCTGGAGCTGATTACCGGCTGCTGAAGAAACAGTGTTCAGCTGTCAGCCTCTGACCCACAAACACCCTCAACAGCCCGGCTTTAGAGACAGAAAGACGTCGGGTAAAGCATGGGCCTGCCATGCAAGCTAAATGAAAGTTCTTCAGCGGTATGCAACTGATATGTCCAGATTCTGCAGTCATACAGGACATCAAATACACTCTCAGTGGAGTTACCCTTTAAAAATATGGACATGCTGTGTGTTTTTAAACAGCTAATATTTTTAAAAATTTTATACAACAATGTACATTTTAGCTTTTTTATACCAATATTTTCCTTTATACTTCTGGTACTTTTATTGAAATAATTATATTAAAAAATATATTTATGAAATAACTGTAATTGTAATTATTTTATATGAATCATTGTTATATATTATTTTATGCATGTATATATATATATATATATAGTTATGGGTTTATAAAAAATAATATTATATTATTATATTTTACGTTCATATTTATTTACTTGTTTGTCAATTATTTAAATTATTTAGCACATAGCACAAACACCTTGGATTCACATTTTGCTATATTTTTACTTTATTTAAATACATTTCTAATGGTATATATCTTAAATAAATAATTTGTTAAATATTTAATTATATAAATGTTCATATATATATATATATATATATATTATTAGATTATATTTATATATTTTTAAATGTATTTTATATATTATATAATTCATATATGCATGTGTGTTACATATATAACTATAGTAAAAATATTTTTATATATTTTATAATAATTCATTATTGAAATTACTTTATTTTATTACAGTTATTTTAATTATTTAGCACAAAGATTTCGTAGTTTTTTGTTTATATTTTAAACTTTTATTTCAATAATTATTAAATAAATAATAATTAATAAATACAAATCTATTTGTACATATTAATGTAATAATTTGTCGTATATTTATATATATACAAACACACACAAACATTTATTTCATATTTAAGTAAAAGTACCCAAAGTTCAAAAGGAAATATTGATCAGCACATTTTGGTGGGCTGAAATTGCAGTTACATGAAAATGAACAAATCAGGCTTCAGTATTCTGAATAAACTGGACTTTGCCCAAAGTTTTTTAAACACAACGCGAGAGAGAGAGTTTGTGAATTGGACCTGTGGAGCTTTAAGTGCAGTCACAGACTCATGCAGGTTCTGGTTCTGGTTAAACGAACAGAATGAGCGAGGGAGGCAGATGTTTTTAGGATGAATGGTGCAGGACTAAACACTTCACTGCTCTAGAGGCTTCTGTGGACTCTCTTACTTCGGAGAGGTACAACTTCAGGTCTTTCCCACGAGACCTGAGAGAGAACGAGAGAGCAAATGAAATAAAACAGAAGAGAAAATAACAGCTGAAAAACATCACAAAGGCCCAGCTGCTAATTGAAAAGAGAGCAAATTAATTACGCTAATGAAGCAATTAAAGGGCTGTCACGCAACCAAGCCTCTCTTTTAGGCCGGCAAGCATTTTGTTTCTCAAGCATTCCCCCGGTGTCTGTGTGCACGAAGATGCAGAACGTTTCTCCTCGCTTCTTTGTTATTTTCTCCTTAATTTACACTCTCTTAATCTAGTGAAACACAAATTGTAAGAAATGAGGCGAATGAGAAAATTTCCCCCAGCAGAGTAAAACTGAAGGTCAAACAAAGGTCGTATCATCATAAACTGTGCGCAAACATGTATTTATATGTCTTGTTGTTCATTAAATGCACTACTTTCATGTTTTCAGCATCAACTTGTGCTGAAAGATATTATATATCTATATATAAGCTTTAAGTTTTAGTTTTTTATTCCTTTTTAGTCTTTTATTCCGAACGATTAATCGCAATTAACCACATCAAAAATAAAAAAATTGTTTGCATACTGTGTATATTTATTATGTATATATAAAGACAAACATATAAATGAAATATATTTATATTTAAAATATAAGAATATAAATATGTGTGTGTGTGTGTGTGTGTGTATAAACAATAAATATACACAGTACACATACATATATTAAAAAAAACTTCTTTTTTTTTTGATGCGGTCAATCACGATTAAAGACAGCGCTAATATATATAGTAAATGTTCTGTGTGCATTCTCCATCATCCATGTTTGAATGATTAATGCTGTATTGATATCCTCAATTAATTTTGCTATTATGCCACAGTAGATCTTCTCAGCTCTCTTGCACATCTCCATTTGCTTAAGAGACGTCTGTATTCCCCGTGGCAGATGCCTGTCACTAACGGTGCATGTGTGTCGTTTTGTATTCATGTGGGTCTGTGCGCATAAATAAAAATGACACGAAAAATGATTAACCCTCTGATGCTGGTGTCCTCTAAAGTCATCTTTAATCAGGAAATTAATACATAACATAATATACCTTTGACCATTACCTATAATGTTTGACTGTTTTTTTTTTTTATAATTCTGAAATATAATAAATAAATACAAAAAAAAAAAATAATAAAATAAAATACATTAAAATATTTTTTTTTTTTTTACCTGGACAAACTGAATCAATTGTATTATTAATTTAATAATTAGTAAATATTAATTGCATTAGCTCTTATTCTCTCTTTTGTATATATTGATGTTGTAATGTATTTTAATGTCATAATCTATAATCTATATACGCTCCGGATAACCTAAAGAAATGCCCCAGCATGTAGATGATGTGAGTCGGGTGCAGATATCAGTGTCAGGAGCCTCTGGGCAGGTCGGTTAGGATGAGCCGTACTCGCGGTATAAATGCAGAAAGACCTAATGGGTTACAACACACACTTCTGTGTCCAGGCGTAAAGCCTTCGCAAGTGAGGGGAAATTGCCCTTGAAATGAATATAGTGTGTGTGTGTGTGTGCCCAGGGCATAGAGCAGTTTAATGATGGACACACTGGAACATTCATCATCACGTTCACTAAGACCAGGGCAGCTATTAAACACAGCCCAGAGTGCAATACACACACACACACAATACATTTACACTCACATAGCTGCAATGCATACACAAGTCACACACACAATATGATCGATAGATGTCACGCATGAACACAGGGACATGCCTGCAGAATGTCAAACACTCTTTCTGGCCCCGCTCTGTGTGTCTGATTCGCTTTTAAAGCAAGCGGAACGAGAATAGTTCATGCAAGAATTAATATTCTGTCATCATTTTTTCCATATCGTGAAAGTGGAACAGAATTGCAGCTGTCGAGCTCTAAAAAAGCACCATAAAGTATGAGACATGCAGGAAGATTTCCAGTCCATAAACACTGGGACACCGATCGCAAATTTACTACCGTTTCTTATTCCTTTTGCATTTGTGTGTGTGTTGTTGCCGATGTGTTTTGGATGAGACTCACAGATGAAGTACAGCAGGTGTGAGACGACTCCCGTCACTGACACACGTGCCTGTAATGCTAGATCCACCTGTGTGCAAGAGAGAGAGAGAGTGTATTTATACACTTAATTTATTACCTTCATTATCTTTGATGAGATGGGAAGCAGTTTATGGTTCAGCTACACTGGCCACACATGCAAACGTGTGTGTGTTTGTATGTGAGTGTATCTTGTCAAGGCTTGTTGCCAGGTTACAGTCATGTTAAAACTGCCCTAAGCAACAGCTAGTATTGCACTGCTGGGAAACTACGACTCACAAAAATCAGTTCACATTGAGTTTCTGACAGTACAATATTCCTTTATTCTGGTCAAAAACAATATACACTGCCATTCAAATGTTTTGGGATTTTTAATGTTTTTTCAATTAGTCTCGTATGCTTATGAAGGCTGTATTTATTTGATCAAAAATGCAGAAAATACAGTAATATTCTGAAATATTATTAAAAAATTTTATATGGGTTTTCTATTTTGGTTTACTTTAAAATATAATTTATTTTTGTGACGCAACGCTGAAATATCATATGAAATATCACGTGATCCTTCTGAAATCATTGTAATATGCTGAATTATTAATAATCAATGTTGAAACTGTGCTGCTAATATTTTTTTTTTTGGAACCTGTGATACGTTGATGAATAAAAAGTTCAAAAGAACAGTGTTTGTTAGAAATAGACACCATTTCTAACTATGTAAGTCTTTACTATCACTTTTTTAATCCATTTAACACATCCTTCGTGAATAAAAGTATTAATTTCTTTAAAAAATATATATTTCTTTTTTATGCCAAACATTTGAAAAAATATATATGCTAAAACAAAATGTATATTTTGAATAAACACCATTCTTTTTAACATTTATCTGTCAAAGAATCCTGAAAAAAAAAGTATCACATGTGAGGTCCCAAAAAAACGTAAACATAAATTATGAATCAGCATATTAGAATTATTTCTGAAGAGACTAAAGATGAAAATTCTGCTTTGCTTCACAGGAATTATATTTTAAAATATATTAAAAATAGAAAACTTTTTTTTTTTTTTTGTATTTCTGTATTTATCAAATAGATATAGCCTTGATGAGCATAAAAAAATTTATTAAAAAAAATAAATAAATTACTTTTTACTTATTTACTTATAAATATTCGGTTTCTCAGGTAAATGCTTCTTTAAAAATGTTCAAAAAAAAAAAAAACACAACAATATACTTATTGGGAAAAAAACTAATTGTATTGTAATGTAAACTTCATAAATTAATTTCACTAAATGCATGTAGTGTTTGTTTAAGTTAAGTTATTAAAGGAGGACATGTGCACTTTCTACAAGCAGTGCAGAAATGTGATTTTAGCAAATAGATTTCAGGTCTAGACTAAAATAACCAGACAATCACATTTTTGCAGATGCATCAGGTGCTCAGAGAACCAAACTCTGTTGCACGTATCAACATCTGACACCTTTGAGCAACTAAATCCCTTTCCAGAACATTCTCGCTCATAAAAGGGTTTGGTAGAATATGCTGGCGTAGAAGTTTTAGCACGAAACAGTAAAATACCGCCTTCAAAAGGCAAACAAATAATGCAATCCAATTTCTCTCTTGTTTGAGACCGTGATGAAATCAGCCAGCCTTTTTTTGCCTTAAATCTACCAAAGGTATTGTGCAAACACCTTGAAATATGCATCCCTGAATGTGTTAGCTTTTTTCTGTCTCCCATCTGGTCGCTAACGCTGCAATATTAAAATGCTAATGGGGCCGCCGGACAGACGCTGAGAAAGGAGAAGCTGATTCCATCTTTCACGGAGCCTGAGAGAGACGTCCTAACTCTTTCGGGCAAGAGCGCTGAATGATTGGCTCTATTTAAAAGCCAAAGGTGATGCAGAGACAAAAGGAACGCGGGTTTTGCCCTGCATCTCATCGATTAGCTCTGAATGTGTGACGAGTTTTGGGAGGGAGGGCGTGGAGGTAGATTGATAGAGAAGGTAAGTAAGAGGCAGCAGGGGAAATTTATTGACAGTTTAACATTGACAAAGCTTCAAAAATGGCTCAAGCTACCGCTGCCGAGACATTTCTCTCTGTCTGAGCTCCCACACCTCCTTTCCCTCCATATAGCGATGCTTTCAGATGGAGATGGAGATTTGTAACAAAGTGACAACTAAATTCTGTAAGGCTCAATCTAGTTGGCAGCTATCGAGCAACAAAGTTCAGTCATTTGAATCCAGTAATACACTTCTATAAATGTTGGGTTAAAGAATTAGAGTAAGAATGGCAAATACACATAGGATGGCTTGAGGTTGAGTAAAACAAGTGAACTAACCCTTTAAATTCAACCCAGTGCTGGGTGAGATATGGACAGAAACAGCTATTGGGTTGTTTTTAACCCAAACGCAGGGTCAAAATTACCCAAGCTGGGGTTGTCCTTATTTTTAACCTAGTGCTAGGTTGTATTTAACACTACAAAAATTAAATTAAATTAAATTAAATTAAATTAAATTAAATTAAATTAAATTAAATTAAATTAAATTAAATTAAA